>SJYV01011561.1:120587-137607 GCA_006410875.1 Neotragus pygmaeus | reverse complement strand
GCTCCAAAATCACTGCGGACAGTGACTGTAGCCATGAAATTAAAAGATGCTTGCTCCTTGGAAGGAAAACTGTGACAAACCTAGACAGCATATTAAAAAGCAGAGACATTACTTTGTCAACAAAGGTCCAGCTAGTCAAAGCTATGGTTTTTCCAGTAGTTATGTAGGGATGTGAGAGTTGGACCATAAAGAAGGCTGAGTGCCAGAAGGGATGCTTTTGAACTGTGGTGTTGGAGAAGACTCTTGAGAGTCCCTTGGACTGCAAGGAGATCAAACCAGTCAATCCTAAAGAAAATCAACACTGAATATTCATTTCAAGGACTGATGCTGAAGCTGAAGCTCCAATACTTAGGCCACCTGATGCAAAGAGCTGACTCACTAGAAAAGACCCTGATGCTTGGAAAGATTGAAGGCAGGAAGAGAAGGGGATGACAGAGGATGAAACAGGTGGATGGTATTACTGATTTCATGGACATGAGTTTGAGCAAGCTCCAGGTGATGGTGATGGACTGAGAAGCCTGGCATGCTGTAGTTCATGGGGGTCACAAAGAGATGGACACAACTGAGTGACTGAACAACAACTCAGTATATGTTTGTTAATATACTATTTTCATTTCATCAGTTCAGATATATGACTTGTCTGTATACAAAAAAAAAAAAAATCTCACACTCAGTATACTCTATATGACCACAAACCCCAAAGTAAAACTTTTTATGATTATTAGCATAAGAAAGGTGTGAACAGCTAGATACCTTTCACATAATTTTACATTATTAAATATATTTAACACCGATAACTTGAAATTTAAATATATATGTGATTTCAAAACACACCATGTTATATTTGTCCTGAAAGTAACAGCTTTAAAAGAATTTAAGCAGAAATATTCTCCTAAATGCTTTGTGATACTTAAGATAAAGCACAGTCCCTCAGAACTCTTGACAAAATGCAATGGAAAGAAGCAAAGATTTCGGAGAAAGTTGAAAGAGTTCAGGCAAAGTCGAAAAATGGCCTGGCCTGTGTCACCAATTCCTTACATTTTTAAACAGTAAATGGTAGATAGTTTTCTAGAGAGCCTACAAAATTGTTAAAGTTCATTGTTTGGACATAAATGAGGAATACAGTCAGCTACTCTATTTTTAATTTAGTATTTTCAAAGGCAAATTTTAACCAACACTATATACTTTTAAAGTACTCAAATATATACTTTTAAAGTATTATAGATACAATATATTTACAATAATGCTTTATTTTTTACATTTTAAATGTAATTGTCTAAAATTTTCTATACTCTCCCTCCTTTGACCTATGATTTTTAACATTCAGCAAATGGACAAGCAAAAAATTCAGTGGAATAACTGAAAAGAACCAGAAAGTAAATCAATATCTGATAGCAGTAATGTGAAGTAAGAATTTTATGCATTATTTGGGCCTATAAATTGTCTAATGTCCTAATAATAAACATAATGGTTTATCCAGCTAATTGTAGCTGTCATCCTTAGAGGCTACTAGCAACACAACATAGTGAGTTATACCCTAATAAAGAGGTCCTTTGTATAGAAATTTGCTCTTATTCTAGTCATTTATTCTCCAAATACTTTTTAGGCTCTAAAAACAAAGATGGCCAGAAACAAAAATTCTTTGTATATAATAAAGCAAGTCAGGTATTCATTTATTCTCTTCTTGCCTTCAACTTTTCCCAGCATCAGGGTCTTTTCCAATGAGTTGGGTTTTTGCATCAGGTGGCCAACTTACTGCAGCTTCAGCTTTAGCATTAGTCCTTCCAATAAGTTGATATCCTTTAGGTTGGACTGGTTTGATCTCCTCACTGTCCAAAGGACTCTCAAGAGTCTTCTTAAGCACCACAGCTCGAAAGCATTAATTCTTTCACACAACATCACTGTAATCCAAGTTTATGCCCCAACCACTAATGCCAAAGAAGCTGAAGTTGAACAGTTATATGAAGGCCTAGAAGATCTTCGAGAACCAAGACAAAAAAAAGATGTCCTTTTCATCACAGGGGATTGGAATGCAAAAGTAGGAAGTCAAGAGATACCTGGATTAACAGGCAAGTCTGGCCTTGGAGTACACAATTAAGCAGGGCAAAGGCTAACAGAGTTAGGAAATAAAAAGACGACAACAAAACTTATTTCAGAAAACTGCTAGTTTCCTAATATATGCACAGGTTTCAGTGTCTTTGAAACTGTAAACTCTGCCAGTATGATGAACAGCTGATGAGCAGATGGCTGTGTGGTATGATCAATTAGAGTCAGAAATTAAAGTTTTTCTGTTTTACTTTATAAGCTGTTTGGGGGTGGGGTAGGGCGAGAGAGAGAGTAATGTGTGTAATGGGTGCAGGAGGAGATTAAATGGTAAGCCATTATCTGATGCAAAAACCAACATTTATTAAGTCATCCATGATGAGACAGTTCAATAAGAGTTGAGCACTCATATAAATCTTCAAGGGCCAGAATCTCTCAAGTAGGACAGAACACTCAACGGCAAGCACTCCTATTTTAAAATACCACATTAGGCAATTGTCTCTGGTGCTTTGAGCTCTACTCAGTGACAGGTTTGTTTTCAATCTGATTAACATAAACTGAGGACAATAAAATGACCTCAAATTAAAACCCCTTTAAAATTCTCTACACAAGTCCCAAGCAGAACATCCCATGGGTATTATTTTTCAGAATGGTCTTTAACATTAAAGATAATTATAGAAGAGATTTCTTGGAAGCTAAAAAAAATAGCCATCGTTCAATGCTGGTCTGTGCACCACTTGGAATATTATTATGAAAGGACAAAAATTTATTCCAGAGAAAGGATATTGTCTAGCCACCAAAATCCAACTAGATTCAGTATAAGTGAGCAATGCATTAAACAGACTTGTGGTTTAAAACAGTGATGGTCAAGTACATGGTCTAAGGTTCTCACTCAAACACTTTCATTATCTAATTTTTTGACAGTTAATCTTTTCATAATATTATGTGTGGGAAAAAGTCCCTATTACAGAATTCTAGATGCATATTACCACTTCTCTAATCACAAACAAGTGGGTAAACCCCTTGCTGGACTATATCATCATCTCTGCCTACACTGCCACACATTTCGTGGATTTGGGAGTTATTTATTTTGGGAATGCTTCCCCATGCAGGGCCTTTGGGACTAAACAGTGCTGAATTAACTGAGACACTTTTCATATACTCATGGAATAAGAAAATGTAACCAATAATCCTTCTATTGAGGCATTCATACAGAAATGCTTATAGAAAAAAATTATGTTGTTTACCTTGGCATTCTTTCATGAGAGGAAAAATAAAGGTTATATCCACACAGATGGAACAGTCTAAATCACAGACACATTTATTCATGTTTCAGACCTGTGACTGAACTCATTTAAAAAATATTTTCATTTATAATACAGACCCTCTCTTCTATAACTGGATATTTTTATACAAGTATACCATTGTCATTCTCTTATGTATAGTTATATCTTCCATTTAATTTATCCCTTTTATCATATTTATTTGCTGATGTTTTGGTATATTTAATAAAACATATAAATGTAATATACCAGCATTAGTCAGGAACTATTTAGCAACTCCAAATTCTTTTATGTCAAGAAAGTAGTTTTCCAAGAAATAAGCTTTTTTATTTTTTTTGAAACAAGCTTTTTTAATATGATCTGTGTCAGCTGCAGTCTCAGGAGAGGGCTACGTGAAGTGAAGAGAGGGCAAATGAATGAGTCAGTCAGATGCCTGGTGGGCTATTATTATAGTAATCTTTCCTATGGTACTTTACCAAGAATTCTTGCCTTTCTTCATAAACCATGTGTATGCTCAGTCACTCAGTCATATCTGCTCTTTTGTGACCTCATGGACCGTAGCTCGCCAAGTACCTCTGTCCACGGAATTTCCAGGCTAGAATACCAGAGTCATTGCCATTTCCTTCTCCAGGGGATGTTCCCAATCCAGGGATCAAACCCCCATCTCTCGCATTTCCTGCATTGGCAGGTGGATTCTTTACCACTGAGCCACCTGGGAAGCCCCATAAAATCATAACGATAGACAAACAGCATGAACCTGGGTAGGCACAGCCATCGCTATTCTAAAGTCTGGCTGGTATGTGTCATATGAACAGAGAACTAGAAGTGTTACCTGAATAGTAAGTATGGCCACAGTGGATAGAAACGACAGTGGACTGGATGTGCGTCTAGATATGGCTTGGAGCCAAAGGACGTTCCTAAAATGGCATCTACTATTTAGAAACTGGGTCGAGAAAGCCTATAATTACATATCTACTCTATCTACACAGCACTCATTCATCAGAGAGCTCTTCCAAGTAAAGGGAGGACAATGCATAAAATATAAATGTCATTTCTTTCTCAACCCCAACGTACATAAAACTAGGCATGAGATATTTTCTAGCTAAAAAAGCAGTCATATGTTCTAGCATCATCTTTATGTCTCCCACATCCATTTTCTGTGACAATAAAGGGATGAAGCCATTTGTATTTTATGCACATTTGTTACATCTAATTCTTTGTTTTTCATTTAGACAAATAGGCCTTTATACCCTAGGTACAACAGGAAATCCCAAAGCTCAGAAAACCGCTAATGAGAATGGAAAGAATTAACCATCATGAAAGCTGAATACGCAGCTACTATGCAATACTGCTCAGAGTTCATTTAACAGTGTCACCAGTGGAACAGCTGTTCAATCAGCTTTATTGGAACTCAAGTCTCACATCCTAAATCTGAAATGTCTCCTTTCAATAAAGATGGTAACTTTATGCCTTGCAAAACAAACAAAAAAGAAAAGTCCTCAAACTTTTTTTTTTTTTAATGAATTAACCCTTTGTCTTTTCTCAGACCCTTTCTCTTCATCTTCAGATCTTTGATAATATTTCAAGGACGAGCCTAGGTAACAGTGTAAACTCTAGACTGGGTACAAAATCTTATACATTATAAGAACACAAATACTTGTTCAATAAATGAATAAGTGAAGTCTCAACAGGAAATTACTGTAAATTGTAAACCGACTTTAAAATAGGTTTAGAGTTAATGTCTAAATTAGCTAAATTACATAGTGTTAACTCACTGATAATTTTTCACCACTAAATTTCACTTTATTCATTAAGGAAAGACGGATGGATTATCTACAGATTCTAATATACCCAAAGGACATGAGTTTTCCTAATATGTAAATGTTAAAATATAAGTTCAGAACATTTAAAGAAAAATATAAATTCTGAACTTAGTCTTTTAATAAACTTCAGATCAATGTTTGCTTTCCATAAGGAAAAGACTATTAATAGGAACAACAGAAAATTTATAAATTATATGTACTATTGCAAGAAGTCTGAAGAGTGAAAATATGACCATAAAAATCAGCAGACCCAAACAAATGAACACATTTTTCAATAAAGCTTATAGGTACCAAAGGATATTCAACTTTAAAAACTCTACCTTGGCAAATAAAATGGAAAATGATAAAAGGATTAAAGCTATAATTAGTAATATAATTGCTGTCATCTACAAACTAATTTAATATCTATAGTGGAACGAACAAGTTTTTTTTNAGTTATCTCAGAAAAAAAAAAAGAGGCAAACACACAATCACAGGCTTTGAGATAGGTGCAAGCATGTTGAGTATTTATCAAAGGCTCTACCTGACAAGCACCAGGTCTTGCACTTAAGGGATACGCAATAAATATTACAGGAATCTGATAACCGGCTTTTTTAAAAAATGGAGAAGCTGGGTGTGAAAGGGTTAATTTGTGGAGGTTTCTGGAGAGATGTGGATGATGGGAGAAGGTACCTGAAGTGCACTGTGGCAAGGAAGGGGTGAGGAGAATACACTTAGGACCATTCTCAGGTGCCCTCAGGACCACACGGACTTGAAAATAGAGAAGGCATCTAAGAAAATGACATTGGGTTGAGAATTATGTCACAAAATCAGTGAGAGAGAAAACTACACCAATCTTAGAGTCTCTGGGACGATCTTGAGTTGAAGAGTTTGGCCTTCTTGAATAACTGACAGGCCATGGGGAGGATGGTTAGAGTGAATGGGTGGAGTAGAGTGAAATGCTTGGAGGGGTGGACTGGAGCTATATCATGCCATGTTTTACAGGCCATGCCAAGTATTCTGGGTTTTATCCCAAGGGCAATGGGGAACTTTTAGGGGGTTTTTAAAGGAGGAAGAGACATGATCAAATCTGTTTTCCATTTACAGCAACATAGACAGACCTAGAGATTGTCATACTGAGTGAAGTAAGTCGGAGAAGAACAAATATCATATGATATTGCTTACATGTGAAATCTAAAAAAAGGGGGGGGTAAGATGAACTTAACAAAACAGATAAGCTTTTTATTTTCATAGCTTGGAAAACACATTAAATTGCAACAAAGAAAAAATTTATCTTCACTATCTACTGCCCAAAGATACACAATACACTAATATTTCTAGTTAAACTCTACNAACTTAACAAAACAGATAAGCTTTTTATTTTCATAGCTTGGAAAACACATTAAATTGCAACAAAGAAAAAATTTATCTTCACTATCTACTGCCCAAAGATACACAATACACTAATATTTCTAGTTAAACTCTACATATATGTGGTTATATACATTTGCCATAAACTTACAGTTTTGCATTTTTTTCACATGTTAAAAGAGCACTTTATTCTATCATTAAATATTCCTAGATTATAGGGAAACATTCCTATATTATTAGATATTTTGGCCACTCTTTAGAATAATGCCATAAAGAAACCTTTGGGAGTAATATTTTTTACAGGTATCTAAATATTTCCTGAAGGCAGATCTCCAGGAACACTGTAACATTTAAAAACTGTAGCTGCATATTGCTAAACTGCTTTTCAGAAAAGTTGGGCAAATTTGCACTCTGCCAGGGTTACAGAAAGGAGGCCCATGTGTCACCATATTCACTATATTACTTATTTTTCACAAGCCATTTGGTTTGTTTTAACCATCTCCCAACTGATGCTTTCTGCTGGGTCCCCCAAAATGTGGCCACTTCTGCTAACTTTTAGGGCTCAGTTGTCACTTACAGTGGAAAGCTTTTTCTTTTTTAAGGTGATGCTAGATTTCTATGAAAATCTTCAAATGGTTATCTGTGTTTCCTGTGTTGCAGATGGAAGTTATGTTCCTTAAATGTGATATATATTTTAAATACTTTAAAAATATTTTTTTATTTAGTTATTTGTTTCATCAGGTCTTAGTTGTATCATGTGAGATCTTTCATTGCAGTGGGAGGACTCCGAATGCAGTGAGGCATGTGGGCTTGGTTGACCCATGGCATGTGAGATCTTAGGTCACTGACTAGGGATGGAACCTGCGTCCCATGCATTGCAAGGTGGATTCTTAACCACTGAACCACCAGAAAAGTCCCTAAATACTTTTATTATTAAGCATTGTTTGCAAAAAATTGAAATCAAGCTCCCCTCTCTGCCACCACAATTTAGGGATTATCTGGCAGCAGAATGTCAAATAAATATCTTAGCTATTTGATATTTGGACAGCTATTTGAAATTTGGACAGTTTTCTATTATGCTGTATTTGCTGGAAATTATTTTTAAAAAATACATCATGCTTGAGGTTTAGTTTGCAGGCTTGAGAATTTTATGTATGTAGCCACTACTCTCTTCATTTCTCACTAAGAAGGCGTAATTGAAACTAGACTGTCACATTTGTTTGTATACAAAAGAAAAGTAATTATTTGTGGGATAATCCATTGGGATTTGGGGTATAGTTCTACATATTATGTGCCCTTTCCTCTTGCAAACTAAAATGAAAAAAGTGGAGGAGGGGGGAATCTTATTGGAATCATAGAGTTAGAGTAAATTTTCCTTTATTCATGAAACTTTTTTCCTCTTTCACTCATTCTTTAATGCACAAACAAATGACTTTCTCTCTCTTTAGTTCAGTCCACTTTCACAGGTGCAAATTACATCCTAGATACTATATAAGCCTAGGGGATAAAAGAGAGATTCCCTGTGCTATACAGCAGCTTCCCACTAACCATCTATTCTACACACGCTAGTGTGTGTGTATGTCAACTGTACTCTCTCAGTTCGTCCCACCCTCTCCTTCCCCCTCTGCATCCACAAGTTCGATCTCTATGTCTGTGTCTCTATTCCTGCCCTGCAAATAGGTTCATGTGTACCATTTGTCTAGATTCCATATGTGTGTGTGTGTGTTAATATGTGATATTTGCTTTTCTGACTCATTTGCGTAACACAGGGAGCTCAGCTCCATGCTCTGTGATGACCTAGAGGGGCGGGAGAGAGGCTAACAGGGAGAAGATATATGTATACATACCTCTGATTCAGTTTGTTGTACAACAGAAACTAACACCACACTGTCAGGCAATTATACTCCAAAAAAAGGAAGATAGAAACAGATTTTTAGGGAAGTTTACACTATGATGAAGCACAAGCTGGAATCAAGATTGCCAGGAGAAATATCAATAACCTTAGATATGCAGATGACACCACCCTTATGGCAGAAAGTGAAGCAGAACTAAAGAGCCTCTTGATGAAAGTGAAAGAGGAGTGTGAAAAAGTTGGCTTAACGCTCAACATTCAGAAAACTTAGATCACGGCATCTGGTTCCTTCACTTCATGGCAAGTAGATAGGGAAACGGTGGAAACAGTGTCAGACTTTATTTTGGGAGCTCCAAAATCACTGTAGATGGTAACTGCAGCCATGAAATTAAAAAATGCATGCCTCTTGGAAGGAAAGTTATGACCAACCTAGACAGCATATTAAAAAGCAGAGACATTACTTTGCCAACAAAGGTCCATCTAGTCAAGGCTATGGTTTTTCCAGTAGTCATGNACTAAAAAGCCTCTTGATGAAAGTGAAAGAGGAGAGCGAAAAAGTTGGCCTAAAGCTCAACATGCAGAAAACGAAGATCATGGCATCCGGTCCCATCACTTCATGGGAAATAGATGGGGAAACAGTGGAAACAGTGTCAGGCTTCATTTTGGGGGCTCCAATGCAGCCATGAAATTAAAAGATGCTTACTCCTTGGAAGAAAAGTTATGATCAACCTAGATAGTATATTCAAAACCAGAGACATTACTTTGCCAACTAAGGTCCATCTAGTCAAGGCTATGGTTTTTTCTGTGGTCATGTATGGATGTGAGTTGGACTGTGAAGAAGGCTGAGCACTGAAGAATTGATGCTTTTGAACTGTGGTGTTGGAGAAGACTTTTGAGAGTCCCTTGGACTGCAACGAGATCCAACCAGTCCATTCTGAAGGAGATCAACCCTGGGATTTCTTTGGAAGGAATGATGCTGAAGCTGAAACTCCAGTACTTTGGCCACCTCATGTGAAGAGTTGACTCATTGGAAAAGACTTTGATGCTGGGAGGGATTGGGGGCAGGAGAAGAAGGGGATGACCGAGGATGAGATGGCTGGATGGCATCATGGACTTGATGGACGTGAGTCTGAGTGAACTCAGACTCCTGAGTGAACTCAGGAGATGGTGTTGAACAGGGAGGCCTGGCGTGCTGCGATTCACGGGGTCACAAATAGTCAGACACGACTGAGCAACTGAACTGAACTGAATTCTTTCTTCACTGCCTTCAATCATCCTATAGCCAGTTCTTTCCAGAGCACTCTCGTAACCTCTATTTTATAGCGATACCTCTCTATCAGAATGTTTTTAAACATGTATATAAATATACTTCCCTTTAGAGTAATAACCAACACTCACTTTGCAACTGCTATCCTATAAACTTATCTGGCACTTAGCAAGTGTACTGAGTCAAACACTTAAGTCCTATGAAGTAGAAGTATTTTTATCCTTATCTCACATGTAAAGAAATTGATTCACATAAAGATTAAAGCATCTTGCCCAAAATCTTATAGTTGGAAAATGGTCTGACTATAAAAAGGTAGCTTTCAATCACTGTATTGTAAAACTTCCTGTGTATCACTATAAACTTCTCATTGCATGGTCTTTATATTTGGGATCTTCAGTTTTAAATATATTCGTCACACACTCATGACACTAGGTTTTCACTGACATTGGAAGTCAATTGCAAAAAAAAGTTAATCTGCTGAGAAAATAAAGGTAGGCCTAGAGTACATGACTGTGTTAACAAAAAATCTGAACTTTATTTTGCATGGGTAGAATGTCACTGAGGGGTTCTACTGGGGATGTGCAGAATCGCACTGTGAGGAGCTCTAACTGAGGTCATGATGGGAGAGGAGAGAAGACCCTCAACTATGTTAATATTGATAAATTGAGAGGAGGGAGAGAATCAGAAAATACTCGAAAAGTGACATTTCCAGGCCCCTGTGAATGGCTGGATGGGGGGTAAGAGGGAGAGGCTGGCTGCTACATCTCAAACACTCAAGACTATCATGACCACGGCATTAAAACAGTGGTCCGTTTTCTGCCCTGCTCTCAGTACCACTCTCAGCCTAGACTGGCAACCTCCTCCCACTCCGCCCTGTGGCTGCTTCCCCATGCAATCAAATTTCCCAGACCCAATGGATCTGGGTCATAGAAACAGGAAAGATCATGATAAAGCCTGAGGCAGCTGGGCTGTGAGTGATTAGGTAGTTTGGCTCTATATTTGCTTATGTATCTTAGTCGCTGACAGACTTGTTTTGAATAATGTTTTTTTGTTTTTGTTAAACAACAAAAATCTGGTCAAAAACAGGATTTAAGTGGTTCCTTATATCTGGAGGTAAAATTCCTCTTTGCATCAAAGCAGTATTCAGAACACCATGGATGCTGACCAAATTTAGATAACTAATCATCATAGTCATGCTTCTGTAACTTAAGGGATCCATAAATTATACACACACACACACACAAATATTATATAATTAAAACCATGTGACTTGCAAGACACTTGCCCAGTTGCAAAAGTAAAAACAGGTGTGATACTTCTCTACCTCTACTACTTCAGCAGAAAAGCTGTCTTTAAAATGAATTTTTCTTAGCTCTACTTGTGAAAGAGCCATGCTTCATACCTGATAGGTCAACACAGCTTAGGAGTCCAAAGTCACGTAAGGTAATGCTTAACAAGCTCAAGAAAGTATCAAGAGATAAAATAAGGGGATTCTCTGGTGGTCCAGTGGTTAAGAATCTGCCTTCCAGCACAAGTGAAGCAAGTTTGATCACTGGTGGGGGAAGTACAATCTCATATGTATGGGGCAACTAAGCCTCGTGCTGCTGCTGGAAAGAGCCTATACGCTGCAACGAAGACTCAGCATAAGTCTATATACATAAGTATATTTTTCCATGTGCATATACAGAAAAATCTCTAAAATGGTACACCCCAAATTTATGGTAATAGTTTTATTAGAATAATGTATGTATTTTGGGTGAAAATATAGCTGTATTAAAAAATGTCTCACTTCATAAGTTCATGGTTTAGGGAGTGTGGAGAGCAGATGATGACAATGTAAGAAAAAGCACATCAAGCCAGGGATGAGCACAGAACAGGTGCTTCATGAATAGCTTGAGAATGACAGTCAGGGCGGCAGCAATTAGGACTTTAATGCAATTGACATATAAGTTCATTTGGCAAGATGCTGCATCTAAGTAGTGGCTTTCACTATGGTGCTGATTTTGAATATTCCCAAGAGGTGCACATCCAGTAATAAAAACCTACTGCACACTGAATTCCTTGGACTTAATTCTCTCCAAGTGGTAAGAATTTAGACTGCTTAGAGGGGAAAATGGCTTTCACTTAGCTAGGGCTGGATCTGCTGACTCTAAAAGCTGGTGCTAGAGGGTGTCTATACATACATCCTTCAAGAAACTCTTTGCAGCCATAGACTCTACCTCTTTTCCATCATGTTTCTTTATCTCAAGATGGAGGCAAGAAGCCTGAACCCAGAGGTTGAAAAACTCAGAGATGCTCTCTCATCTGAAGCTGGAGTGAAACTGTCCTGTCCTGAAAGCATCTGCCAAGACCAGAAATGCTCTCTTAACCAGATTGGGAAGTTTTCTATTTCTGTCACTTATGAGGGTTTTAGGGACATAATGCTGTTAATTCAACTCTCCAGAGAGTTGAAAAAATCCAGCTTCAATGAGTGCTCACTACCTGCCAAGGACTTTTCTAAACACTTCATGTTATAGCTTGTTTACATGGAATATTCCTATTGTTCTGGGGAGATTTGGAAGAGAAGCAAACTGACTTGCCCAAGATCAGGGTCTGTAAATGGGAAAGCAGAACTCTTAACACCAGTAATGCAACTCAGAGACCACGGTCTTAACATTTCTACGGTAAGCCTCCTGAGAAGTCAGGGCAAATTAAAAGTATGCCATATCCTATTAACTTAAAACAGGCAGAAAAAAATCCCAGAAGAAAAAGTCTTACATTCAACAGAAATATTTTAAGTATAAAAAACATAGTTCGTTTAAACAAAGTGGTCTTTATGAACTTTGCATGAAAAATGTATGTTTTGGTTATTGTTTTTTGTAATCTTTGACTGAGTGGCCTTTGTTCACAGAGATACTTCACATGCTTTCTCCCTCTGTTTTAGGAGAATTTATTTGTATTTAGATACCACAGGCCTACGGGTATCTGCAAATTGATTCATTTATTTTTCTCGTTGTATTTCACCACTGTGAAAAAGCACAGGAAATACATCTATCTGTAATCATGCATGTCTACATCTATAAATAAGACTTTGTTATATAACATAAAAATATGAAACACTACCATACCGGTTAATCTATAAGATAAAACCACTATTTGAAAATAAAGCTTAGTAAGTATATATATCGGTAACACTAAGCTTATGACTTTCCTTTTTAATGTGTGGATTGTAAGTAAATTTAGGAGCTAATGGAGTGAACATAACGGTTAAAATCATGGGCTCTGAGCTGGACATGTCTGAATTCTAAACACTAGGTCTGAGCAAATGCAAGTGTTTTTAACTTCTCAGAATGCCTACATCCTAGGCTACTGTGAAGATTAAATGAAATAATACAAGTAAGGGCCATAGTTCAGTGGCTGGTATATATTAAATGCTCAATAAGTCAATGATAATAATGATTTGCCACCGAATCATAGCAAACTAAGCAGCTTAAAATATGGTGTTCCTCTGGTTCAATGACATATAGTTATCTATATTTTTTCTTTTGGTCACTGATATTGGGATACATTTTTTTAAATTAGCATTATAGTCCCCTGTCTGTCTCCTTACAGTATTATTGTTAAGTTCATAGTATATGTTATTAGACTCAAGAACATATAGAATTAGTATTATGCTGTATGTTTGGTTCAGTGGCATAAGTCCAAGAGCAATTAACCAAGACAAAAAGAGATATTCTTGTTCACTCTGAAGATTTACTCTTCAAAGCTACTATATACCGATATTCTGTTAAATTGCTCCCAACAAAGCTAATTCTGTTGCTTGTACATATTTTTACTCAACTCTTCAGCAAGCATCTGCTCCGTTACCAACACAGCACAAAGGGCTGGAAATTCCAGGAAGAAGAAGATGCTATCCCTGGCCTTCAGGATCTCAAAGACAGCAGAGCAAACACATGCTCAAGACAGTCTTACAACATAGTCATTGTCTGCAGCAATAGATGGGTATCCAAAGAATAAAATTATTTGAAGAAGTAAGGGATTTCATTGGGAATTCTCACTACTTATTTGAGTATAAAGTGCCTAGCCATTGGTAGATGACAAATTTATGATTTTGGAAGTTCTGTGATCCCCTTAGTCTTAAAAGATATTGAGAGTTTTTCCTCATTCAAATGTGGTGATATAATCCTTATATGAAAGGAACAGTGCTCCCAATCACAGATTTCCTGCCTCCTAGAATCTCTCTGAGCCTCAGATGAGCATGTGGAGGGAAGGACCTGCTGAACTAAGAATACCTTCAGTGTCAGATAGCTGAGCACAGACCAAGAGGTGAAATCTTAGACAGCTGTCACCTCTGTAAGAATCTTGACATTTGAAATGTTCACAGAATTAAATTTCTTGCTGGATACTCCTCCCACAAAATCTGAGGAATAGAACAAGGAGTGTGGAAAGTGAAATCGCTCAGTCGTGTCCGACTCCTTGCGACTCCATGGACTGTAGCCTACCAGGCTCCTCCATCCATAGAGTTTTCCAGGCAAGAGAATTGGAGTGGGTTGCCATTTCCTTCTCCAGAGGATCTTCCTGACACAGGGATCAAACCAGGGTCTCCCAAATTGCAGGCAGATGCTTTACCATCTGAGCTACCAGGGAGTTATGTTTAAAAGTGATGAGAATTCATTGCAATTCATTTAATTCTTTGTAGCTATCCTCTTTTAAGTTATCATTGCTTCTGTATTAATTATACATAGGGTTCTTTATCCAAGGCTATTAATTATCCATAGGCTTACAACTGATTAAGCAAGAGCAGATTTGAAAATACAGAACAAAAGAAGTAGTTTTAATTTCAGAATCACATTCTTCTCCTCTATGAATAACTGGCATCTTTTTCTTTCAGCTTAGGCTGAAACCACATTTTTCTCATTTGATTTCACAAGCATTTTAATGTTTGCTAAAAGATTTAAACAAAAATATTGGTCAGTGAAATTGAGAAACAAATAGCTGACTACAAAAAAGACCTTATAAGTTTCTCAGTCTACTGAAAATATACCTAATATTTAAATAGAGAAGCAATTGCTTTATAAAGTTATCTAAATTTAGAATATGAATGTATATCTGTGCATGCACAATCACTTTAGTCATGTCCTGCCAGGCTCCCTGTCCACGGGATTCTCCAGGCAAGAATACTGGAGTGGGTTGCCATGCTGTCCTCCAGGGGATCTTTCCAACCCAGAGATCAAACCTGTGTATCTTGCATTGCATGTGGATTCTTTACCCACTGAGTCACCTCAGAAGCCCATAAATGTATAGCTATAAGTTGGTTAAAAAAAAAAAACAAAAACAAGTTATGCTTAATGCTTATCTTATTCTATATATAGGTATTACGTATACATTATACATAAATGGACCTTAGGAAGCATCACGACAAACAAAGTTAGTTGAGGTGATGGAATTCCAGTAGAGCTATTTCAAATTCTAAAAGATACTGCTGCTAAAATCAATATGCTAGCAAATTTGGAAAAAACAGCAATGGCCACAGGATTGGAAAAGGTATATTTTCATTCCAATCTAAAAGCAAGGCAATGTCACACAATGTTCAAACTACTGCACAATTGCACTCATCTCACACATTAGCAAAGTAATGCTCAAAATCCTCCAAGCATGACTTCAACCGTACTTGAGTCGAGAACTTCCAGATTTTCGAGCTGGATTCAGAAAAGGCAAGGAACCAGAGAGCAAATTGCCAACATCTGATGGATCATAGAAAAAGGCAAGAGAATTCCAGAAAAATCATCTACTTTTGCTTCACTGATTACACTAAAGCCTTTGACTGTGTGGATCACAACAAACTGTGGGAAATTCTTCAAGAGTTGGGAATACCAGACTACCTTACTGGCCTCAGGAGAAACCTGTATGCAGGTGAAGAAGTAACAGATGGAACTGAACATGGAAAAATGGACTGGTTCCAAATTGGAAAAAGAGTACATCAAGGCTGTAAATTGTCACCCTGCTTGTTTAACTTATATGCAGAGTACATCATGCAAAATGCCAGGCTGGATGAAGCACAAACCAGAATCAAATTTCTGGGAGAAATATCAATAACCTCAGATATGCAGATAACACCACCCTAATGGCAGAAAGCAAAGAGGAACTAAAGAGCCTCTTGATGAAGGTGAAAGGGAAGAGTAAAAAAGCTGGCTTGAAACTCAACATTCAGAAAACGAAGATCATGGCATCTGGTCCCATCACTTTGTGGCAAATAGATGGAGAAACAATGGAAACAGTGACAGACTTCATTTTCTTGGGCTCCAAAATCCTGCAGACAGTGGCTGCACCCATGAAATTAAAAGATGCTTGTTCCTTGGAAGAAAAGCTATGACAAACCTGGACAGAATATTAAAAAGCAGAGACATTACTTTGCTGACAAAGGTCCACATAGTCAAAGCTATGGTTTTTCCAGTAGTCATGTACAGATGTGACAGTTGGACCATAAAGAAGGTTGACCACCAAAGAGTTGATCCTTTTGAACTGTGATGTTGGAGAAGACTCTTGAGAGTCCCTTGGACTGCAAGGAGATCAAGCAAGTCAATCCTAAAGGAGATCAGTACTGAATATTCATTGGAAGCACTGAGGCTGAAGCGCCAATACTTTGGCCACCTGATGCGAAGAGCTGGTTCATTAGAAAAGACCCTGATGCTGGGAAAGATTGAAGGCAGGAGGAGAAGGGACGACAGAGGATGAGATGGTTGGATGGTATCATTGACTCAATGGCCATGAGTTTGAGCAAGCTCCAGCAGACAGTGAAGTACAGGGTTGCCTGGTGTGCTGCAGTCCATGGGGTCATAAAGAGTAGGACACAACTGAGCGACTGAACGGCGACCACCACCACCACAACCCTTATCTTGTTCTATATGTAGGTATTATGCATATATTATATGGTTCTCTGTCTTCAAATCTGCTCTTTCTTAATTCTAAACATCACGAATCTATACTCAGAGGCATAGAAACTCATCTTTTTATTTTTTAGGCTTGAGGCTTATTCTTGAGTTGCATGAGGTCTGTAGGCAACAAAACCAAAAGGATTATTTTCTTCAGCTACAAAACAATTCATTAAAATTCAACATTTAATTTATATTCATATTAAGTCCCCTAGCAAATTAGGCAATGGGCCAAACATTCACCAGATAAAAGGAATACATAAAAACAATTAAGCACACATCATATTTACTAGGTTGACAATAAAAGGATTTTTTTTCAAATCAGGATACCTGCTCTCATCACTCTACAATTCAGTATTCCAGTGGACGTCTTAACTAGTTCAGTGGATAAGAACCCTCTGTCCATTCTCTAAAAGTGCTCAAAAAGAAAGTCTACTAATTAAAAAAAAAAAAAAAGCAAAGGTGAACATATTTCTAAAAAAAAAAAAAAA
>SJYV01011561.1:70052-120472 GCA_006410875.1 Neotragus pygmaeus | reverse complement strand
AAAAAAAAAAAAAAAAAAAAAAAAGGTGGAGGAATGACCTTACCAAAAATGAAGGCTTTAAGAAAAATCTATAATTACTAAAACACTATGGTATAGACAGAGATAAGCAAACCAAAAGTGATGGAATTAAATGGAAAGCTCAGAAAAAAGAGCCATGCAAAGTGGGAACTTGATCTATGTGAGAGCTGTCACAGCAATTAGTGTGGTAAAGAATGACTATTAAGTAAAAAGATGGCTTCCACTCACGGGAATATACCCTAAAATCAGCATATCTTCAAGATTCAAGATTTATGTTTATCTGCATAGAGTAACAGAGGTGCCTTAGGTAAAGCTGGTACTGCTGCTAAGTCGCTTCAGTTGTGCCCAACTCTGTGTGACCCCATAGACGGCAGCCCACCAGGGTCCTCTGTCCCTGGGATTCTCCAGGCAAGGATACTGGAGTGGGTTGCCATTTCCTTCTCCCTACGAAAAGCTACTTTCATCATATAGAGATTCGACAATGAAAAAAAAGTTTTTAATGCAGATGCCAAAGTAGGGCAGTGTAGGCAAAGAATGTTTTAAGGTCCCTTTTCCTTACATCCATTTGACATTACTAAAAAAAAAATAAATAAATAAAATAAAATTGTAATGTTTAAAATATATACTTACAGTAAGTCCCCTACATATGAACAAGTATGTCTGTAATTTCAACTTGTCTGTAAAGAGCCTAGGCATCCATCTAACACAGTCAGCTATATAGTACTATATTATATAGCTCAACTGGAATTCCATCACCTCCACTAACTTTGTTTGTAGTGATGCTTTCTAAGGCCCACTTGACTTCACATTCCAGGATGTCTGGCTCTAGATGAGTGATCACACCATGGTGATTATCAGGCTATTTTCAGTGGATAGTAATTCCATCAAATAATGCCCTGTAACTTGCTAAACTTCCCATTTGGTTTGTGTATCCATTTTAATTTTGGAAACACACACACACACACACACACACACATTGAATGAACATCATTAGGTTGAGTTAACAGTTCCTGTGGATATGCTCGTGTATTCCCCTCAAGTTTTGCATTTTATTGTAGCAATCTGTTTGAATTAACCAGTTCATTAATGTTTTTGCCATATGCATTCTTCTTGTGGTGGGTGTCAAGGGTTCTTCAAAATGTATATGTAACCCCATCTGCTTTTTGGGCTTCCCTAGCAGCTCAGACGGTAAAGCATCTGCCTGCAATGTAGGAGACCTGGGTTCAATACCTGGGTCGGGAAGATCGCCTGGAGAAGGAAATGGCAATCCACTCCAGTACTCTTGCCTGGAAAATTCCATGGATGGAGGAGCCTGGNCAATGTAGGAGACCTGGGTTCAATACCTGGGTCGGGAAGATCGCCTGGAGAAGGAAATGGCAATCCACTCCAGTACTCTTGCCTGGAAAATTCCATGGATGGAGGAGCCTGGTAGGCTACAGTCCATGGGATCGCAAAGAGTCGGACATGATTGAGCAACTTCACTGGATCTGGATAATAGGTTTATAAACTTATCACACAAATAATCCATAAAAAACATACACAAAAAAATTAAGGAAATGTTTTAAATATTATAGTACAGTACCTTGAAAAGTACAATAGTACAATAGCTGGTATACAGTGGGTGGCATCATGTGAACAAGCAAGAAGAGAAAATGATTGGAGGAGGGAAAGGAGGTGGGGGATTGTAGAGTTTAAGGATCATCATCAATAGGAGATGGGGAAAAGCTGCAGTTTCACCCACATGTGACACTGATGGTGCATGTTCTGGTTCCTTGTTGGAATCAATTATATCTACCCTTTTGAGAAAATGATCCAGTAATGTCCAGGACGTGTGCATGCTAAATTAGTACTAAGTTGTGTCTGACGCTTGCAGCCGACCAAGCTCCCTTCCTGTGGGATTTTCCAGGCAAGAATCCTGGAATGGGTTACCATTTCCTTCTCCAGGGCCTCTTCCTGACCAAGAAATCAAACCCAAGTCTCCTGCATTGTCAGGCAGGTTCCTTTACCACTAAGCCTCCAGGGAAGCCCCAATGTTGGGGTGGTAGCTCTTTTTTTTTTCCTGTCAAAAATGGCATGGTAGCACTGGATTGCATTCTGAACAACTGATGCAACCTTTCTGCACTATTCTATATTTAGGTCTTATGCCTCAAAAAATGCTTCCTCAAATAAAGAAAATCCCCTTGCCATTTTCTGCAATATGAATCTCTTAGGCTCTTCAGTTACTTCTTCCTCCTCTGGTCTCTATTCCTCCTTTCTCTGGGCACATTTGAAATTTTGAAAGTTCACAACTTGAAGTTCTGGACGACACACAAGATGGAATCAAGAGAAATATCAATAACTTCAGATATGCAGATGATACCACCCTAATGGCAGAAAGCAAAGAGAACTAAAGAGCTTCTTGATGAAGGTGAAAGAGGAGAGTGAAAAAGCTGGCTTGAAACTCAACATTCAAAAAATGAAGATAATGGCATCCAGTCCCATCACTTCGTGGCAAATAGATAGGAAAACAATGGGAACAGTGACAGACTTATTTTCTTGGGCTCCAAAATCACTGTGGACAGTGACTGCAGCCATGAAATTAAAAGATGCTTGCTCCTTGGAAGGAAAGCTATGACAAACATAGGCAGCATATTGAAAAGCAGAGACATTACTTTGTCAACAAAGGTCCCTATACCCAAAGNGTGATGCCGGAGTCTTAACAGGCACCGCAGTTATTGGTATCTTACCTGTCTGCTGCAGTTTCACTTGTCACAATAAACCACCCAAACAATTTAGCAAGAAACCCTTTATTGCCCTTCTGTTATCTCTCAAACATAAAGTTACTCTATTTGATTACTTGAAGATATATAGCAAAGATACAAGAACTAAGTTTTCACCTTATGAAATCAGATCTTTTAATATCATAAACATTCAACATAGTGTTAGGGTACGCTACAAACACCCCTGTATGTACCGACCATGAAGTAACCTGCCTCTGATGGCCTGAATTTGTAAGAGATTATTATTTGAATATGTCACATATTTTGAAAAGAAATGGGAAGAAATCAGTAAGCAACAGGCATGAAAGAGTCAAAATATGGAAATCAGGCCCAAGGAAGAAAATGTTAAAGAAATTTCCATGCCTCAACACAGAATGAAGGTGGAAAAAAACCCAAGTTTCTGTATTTAGGGCGGTCACCAGTGGCCTGGGTCGCTCGGGGGAACCCTCAGAGCCTGAGAGCACTGCCGTGTCTGGTCACTAACCACCTCACAGAGGATGGGGAGCCCTTCCAGGGGTGTGATTCTTATGGGACTACTAGGTTTTCTTCTAAAAATATCATCTCATTCCATAGCAAAAGAAAAATACATAACAATTAAAAAGAAAAAAGAAAGAAAAACTTTAACATCAAACGAGTGGAAGAAAATAAATGTACACTACGAAATAGAGCAACACTAGACGTCAGTGCATATCTGGGCCTCCCCGTTTTAGTAAGGGCTTCAACAGACTGCTAACCTTGATGGCCACAGAGGGAGGCTGTGCCAGCACCCAGCTCCGGCCCAACACTGAGCTGCAGCTAACAGCAGAATGCCACAGGGGTTAGTGCTTGCTTCTTTGATGTGTGGGTGTGAGTTCTAGGACCTGACTTGTTAAATGGATAAATGCCAATGACACAGAAGCAGAGTAAGTCCTCCACGGCAGGCTCAGTGTGCAGATTCATTCAAGGCAAGATACAGTGCTACTGTTTCCCAGATTACAAATTCAAGTTAAAATAGACTTAAAAGTGGAACTTCCTGAGAGCCATAAATTATTTCCAGTGTCACAGTTTCTATGATCAAATAAGCCACCACTGCCTTTTATACCATAAACACAAATACAAAACTATTAGCTAATTAAGAACCTTCAGGTTCCTAGTTAACGTTCGAATCCTCACTCGCCATACTATGCTAAATTAAAAAAAAACTGACTGGTTAATAGGAAGCAAAAGAAAAAACATACCTTGTAAATAACATACTTTGTTTCAAAATCATAAGTCTAGCAACTGGGTCCTTGGATGCATTTACATTAGAAAAATAAACACATTCCTCTTTAGCGGAATGTTGATAATGGCTTATAGAAAAGAGGAATAAGCTTTACACTATTCAGAAACTAAACATTTTAGTTTTTGCCTTTCCATCTATGAACTCATTTTCAGAAGCGCAATGAAGGATGTCACTTAAACTCCTTTTACCTTGCGGGAAAGCTCTGCAGTCGGTTATAGGCCATGTGAAGAATCTTCAGATGGGGGTGTCCAGTTAACAAGGGCACACATTTATCTGTGAGGTGGTTATTCGTCAAATACAACTCCTGTAAGATGCTGTTGGTCTCCTCTGAAAGTGTGGCTGGAGGGAGGGTTTCCAGTCTGTTTGCAGATGCATTCAGGAATCTCAGGCTATGAAGACAAAAGACAACACAACCATGCTGAGAGGCCAGAGCCCCACTCCAGAGTCCTCAGCAAACCCAGGAGCTTCCTGAGGGACACTTGCCNGAAAAAATCTGGATACTATTTTGGGCACTAGCTTGTTGGTAGGAGACAGAACAATGATTAATTTCATTCCCAACATGCTGAATTTAAGGTGATGGTAAGAAACCAAAGGGTATATACTCATTCTAATGGAAATTACATGATTGGACCACAAATGGGTGATCTGAGCAAAGTGGATAAATCAGCAAAAAAGATGTCTGCAAAAGCTAGTGGTTAATGCAGTCGAGTTACATTGGTAGCAAAAAGTGAAACTGATAAAGGAGAAACCCTTGGACAATGCTTGCTGTAGTCAGCAAAGAGAAAGGATCAGAGAGGGGTCTGTGCTTGTCTGTAGTCTCCAGGATCTCATTCCTCCAAAGCTTCTTATACTGATTCTGAACTTGTTAATTACTTGAGAAGGGGAAACCTCTCCTAAAAGGCAGGTGTTTTACCCCTAAATAATTCCCTAATAAGAACTGATGAAACGGGATGGAAAATGCCTGCTTATAGAGAGTGTGATCAGAATATCACTAGAAAGATCCGTTCAGGACAATTAAAATATGAAATAAAAATAGAGATCTTTGCATAGGTTAGATGAAAAAAGAAAGACATCTTAGATAACTCCTGGAGACTGAGGCCATCAACATTTGCAAGTTGCTAAATTTTGAAAGAAAAACAAGACAGGAAAATGACACTCAATGGGAGAAAATGCACTAGTACACATATATGTCTACACCATCAGAGATAAACTGGCAATGTTAACAGTATTTTTTTGCTCATTTTTCTCCAATCAGAGTTTAAGGCCTGTGCATTCTAGAAAAAGAACTAACCAGCATTCAGAGATGCCAACATGTTGACATCCAATTTTCTTTATCTCTCTCTCCTACACCAGTCCTACCAAGTCTCTGCTAGTCTCTGACAATACAGATCTAGGTTCTTGGAATGTGATTTTGCCTGGGATAACTACCCTTGAGGAAGAAGGTTGCCTCATTCCCCAGTGTGATGGTTGTGGGGCCAGTGCTGTGAAAACTCATGTGTCCCATTAATTCTCTGTAATCTTTAAAGGTTAGAAATATCAGAGCCTTGGAAATAAGTTAACACATCTTCTGAGACTCTGAAGAAACTACACAGATCTTTTTGAAACACAGTCCAGGTTACAGCTGCTTCTGAAACCTCCATGCCACCAGGTTGAAAATATCTCTGAGTGAAAACCATGCAGAATATGAAACTGTGGAAAACAAACTTCTTTGAACTTCAAACACACAAAGAAAAAGAATTAGATTTTTTCTTTCACTTTTACCTTACAAAGTACTTCTTTATTTGTAGCTTTATTTCTTTTCAAAATTTTTATTGCAATGAAGTAGGGTTTAAACTCAAATTGAGATAATTCTTGTCATGCTATAATTCTATTACATATTTTACTCTTGGAATATCTTATTGATGTTATTTAATTGATTGATGAATTTATGATACGCTGCATTGAATGATGTGACTGGCCAAAATAGAGAAACAGGACAAGAGGTGAATTTTCAGTTCTGGTTAAAGACTATCTTAAAAAAAAGAAAAAGACTGATCCCAAAGTTAATTATGTGTTTATGTGTGTGTGTGCTCAGTAGCTCAACCATGTCTGACTCTTTGTAACCCTATAGACTATAGCCCATCTGGATCCTCTGTCCGTGGAATTTTCCAGGCAAGAATACTGGAGTGGGTTGCCATTTCCTACTCCAGAGTTTCTTTCCAACCCAGGGATTGAACCTGTGTCTCATGCATCTTCTGTATTAGCAGGCAGATTCTTTACCATCAAGCTACCTGGGAAGTCTCAAAATTTGCTTATGTAACATACAATTCTGACCAATTTCATACATTTATGTGGACAGTCTCAACTGCACACAGTTGGCCCAAGGACAAAACACAAAAGAGTTCCAGTTGCCATTGAAGTAGCAACTTCATGGGTGCAAGAGCAGAGTAATGCTGACAGAGGCCAAGTTGCTCCTATCCAGTCACCATTCAGGCACATCTTTAAGTGACAGAAGGCTGAAGAGTTAAACTCGGTGGGTAAAGAAAACAAAAAGATGGGGAATTTTCGAGAAGGGCCTATCCTGTCCTTCTCACCAAGGAGTTGTGGTGAGCAGATTAATGTCCCTTTTCTCCCAAAGGTATCTATAAACTAAGCTTCAGAATCTAAGTGTGTTACGTTACATGGCAAAAAAAAGGACTTTTCAGATGTGATTCAGTTTAGGATCTGAGAGGGAAAGACCACTCTGAATTATTCAGGTGAGCCCAACACAACCACAAGAGCCCTTAACTCAAAGAGAGGTGTAGAAAAGTCAGTGTCAGAGTCAGAAAATAAGATGTGAAGGAGAAGCAGAGGCTGGGGTGAGGCAGTTGTTGGCTGGGGGCTACGAGTTAAGGGATACAATTAGCTACTTAGAAGAGGAAAAAGAAGAAAAAAAGAGAGCTTCCAGAAGGAATATAGCCCTGCTGACACCTTGATTTTAGTCCCATGACATTCATTTTAGACCTGTTACCTCCAGATATGTAAGATAAATTAATGTTGTTCAAGCTACCAAGTCTGTGGTGCTTTGGCATATTATATTAGCAAGAGAAAAGGAATACAGAAGGTTTTACCTATATCTGTGTTCTAATTTTAGCATTGCTCATGCTTCCTGGGAAGAGAAACGCCTCCCTAGATTTGTATATTTAGGAAGTTAAAACAGAAATATTTAGGCTTAGCTCATCTGTTTCTCTTCTAGCAAGTGTTCCTGCAAAAGATCCTCTTTGGTATTCCAGGCATGCATCTTATCTGGGTACTTGGGTGGCCTGTCCTCATCCACGATGGACTGTGGTTTCATGACCGAGTCTTTGATATCTGGAGCTCAGTGAACAGAGCTGTTCAGCTCTCACACTTAGTCTTTATCAATAATTAAAGTACTATCTTGATATCAACCTGGCATTTCTTTCTGGTTTTTCATTTTTAAAACCAGGGTGAGGAAGTGGGCTATGATTCACTGGGTCTTGAATTCCCAATAAATATAGAAAAGTCGGTGACAAAACATATACAACATTGTGGGAAATGTTGAGACTAGTAAGGAAGACTAAAGAAAGTCTGTTGGATTTGGTAATGAGGTTTCTTTAACATAATACAAACTTATCACCTTCAACCTGAAGAACAGCATCGCTGTTAAAAAATGCTAGAGGCACTTACATTGATGTCAGAAGACATAAGTATCATGTTATGCTACTATTACATAGCAATATTCTCTAGATTTCAGCCAACTCTATTAAAGAACAAAAATAAATTAGAAGTATAGAAACTACAAAATGTGAAAATCTATAAAAACGGAAACTATTACAATTTGCTGATCATACAATTAAGTACCTAAAAACAAGGAAAAAATTAAAATGATTAAAAACAATTGATATTTTGAAATTTTAGATTTTATATATTTGCAATCATATCTTGTGTATTATATATATCATTTCATTCCAACAATTATACTATTTTTTTCTTAATTGCGAGCTTAGTACAATATTGAATAATAATGATCAAAGAATTTTTTGGTCATATTCCTAACTTAAACAGCCAGTAAGTATGATATTGTTATGGTTTTTTAGGAATACTATTCATGAGGTAAAGGAAGTTTACTTCTGTGTAACTGTGTTTAATGGGTTGTATACACTTCTGGATGTGATTTATTACCCATGTAAGCAGATTATTGAAGCTATAAGTACGACTGGTCTCTGTACATATTTCCATTAACTGTTTTTGCCTGATTTTGA
Organism: Neotragus pygmaeus; assembly: GCA_006410875.1. Classification (NCBI taxonomy): domain Eukaryota; kingdom Metazoa; phylum Chordata; class Mammalia; order Artiodactyla; family Bovidae; genus Neotragus; species Neotragus pygmaeus. The sequence goes on along the minus strand of SJYV01011561.1, from coordinate 112,193 downwards.
TATTATGAGTTACACCAATTCATAAATATTTTCCTTCTTCCCTAGTCTCTGAAATATTTTATTGAAAAATAGGATTTTTTTAACTTAATTTTTTAGGTAAAAAGAGCCTATGATCATATTTGAACTTAGAGACTGGGGTAGTAACATTTCTATTACAAGTCAATTTCATTATTATGTTTACCTTATTTTAAATTACTTATTCACATTTTTATTTCTTTGCATTTCTGATTTAGACTTTGGAAAAATTCTTCAATAATTCATTTCAATGACATTTTATTTCTTTAAATTTCTCTTGAACAGTATCAAGCTAGAACTGATGTAGAATATTGAGATTTTAAATTTTCAATGAACATATTTCCATTTCTAGAATTTTATGTATACCTATTCACAGTTCACTTGTGCTCAGTTCTTTAGTGAGGATGCAAACTACAGGCAAACAGTTTTAAGCAGTGTGACTTGCTCTATTCTCTAAAACAAATGGAAGTCCATCTTTCTGCCATTTCAGCACTCTCTGGTACCTTGAGGTCAGCCAAAGCATTAGTCTTTTCTCACTATAGACTTTTGCTTCAGGGGTATTTAATTTTTAAGGATGGCTATGTATTTTTATAATGTATATTACAAATAATTAATTAATAAAGGAAAATTTGAAAATGTAACCATATTTTTGATATTGACTCTAAATATTTTTCCACAAAAGATATGTTTAATTTTTGTAGTTAATTCACATTTTTTGCCTTTTATTTCAAATTGCATCATTACTTCTCCCTTTACTGTTATAATTGACACATCAAAATTAGTCTTTATAAAGATAAACACTGTTGTGGTTGTATACTTTACATAAGAATGTGTCTGTGTTTTCCTTCTTTTACTTTCAACTACTCAGAACTGTTGAATTTAGGCATGTCTTTTTAAACCATTATATGATATATTTTGTTTCATTGTTCAATCTGAAAATTCTTACATTTCACAGTAGTATTGGTATATTTATATTTTATGTGATATAGATATATTTGGGTTAAATCTACCATTTTAGTATTTATATATAAAAATGTACGAAGTATATATGTATTTAAATATTTATATATAGACACTGTATATATACAGATATAAAAATATACATGTATACATATCTTTATAATTCTTCTATTATTTCATGTTTTTTTATTGAAGTTATAGCACAAATCCTTATGTTAATACAGTCTAATGTAAATTAGTACTTTTATCACTTCCAGAATAATGTAAATGCTTTAAAATATTTTAACTCTGTTTCTCCCCTTCTTGATCTATAGGCAGAAACTGTCATTCCATGTATAAAATCCAACAATATTTACTTTATTGCCTTAAATAGTCAAAGTCTATTTGTATCTAGAAATACTTATATTCATTTTATTTGTTTTTGTTTATTCTGGGATAATTTTCTTTTTTATTGACTTTCAGTATTTCCTTTCCTGGATGATGAAGACAGCCAATTCTTAGGCTTGTTTGTTTGAAAATATTTTTTTTTTCAAAATATCAAACACTGAATATTGAATTTTAGATATGCAGCTATTTTCTCTTTCCTCTGGCTTCTTTTAAGATTTTTTTTTTTTTTTTTTTTTGGTTTTCAACAATTTTACTGTAACATGCCTGAGTGTTTTGCTCGTGTGTATGAGCGGGTGTATGTGTGGTTTTTGTTTTTTCATGTTTGTCCTCTTTGAGGTTTGTAATTCTCCTACCATTTATATGTAATATCTTTTGTAAGATTCTTGGCCATTTGTCATCAAACATGTTTCTACTTTAATCTCTTTCTCATTTCCTTTTGATATTCCAATTACATGTATGTAAGGTTTTTCAGTTTCCTCTCCATATTTTCTCTATCTTTCATCCATTTATCTCTTCCCAGTTCAATTTGTATACTTTCTTTCAACAGGTCTTCCAGTTTATTAATTTTTTCATCAGCTGTCATTTCTCAAAACGTCTACTAAGTTCATATTTTAATTATTATATTTTCAGTCTTATAATTTTTATTTTATTTTCAATTATATCTTTATTTTTCTAAAGTAGACCTCTATCTTGTTCTATATTTACTTGAACTTAGAAATTATAGATATCTTTAAGTCCCTGCTAGTAATTTCGATTTGTGCATCTCACATGAATCTACTTCCGTTTCTCATTTTATTCATTTCAGTTTTCAGTGAATTATTGTTTTTCAATCTAATATATTTTTTTGGAGAAGGAAATGGCAATCCACTTAGTATTCTTGTCTGGAAAAATCCATGGACAGAGAAGCCTGGCAGGCTACAGTCCATGGGGTTGCAAAGAGTTGGACATGACTGAGCCACTATCACTCATTACTCACTCATATTATATTTAGTTATCACTGTGAGAGTTGGACTGTGAAGAAGGCTGAGCGCCGAAGAATTGATCCTTTTGAACTGTGGTGTTGAAGACTCTTGAGAGTTCCTTGGACTGCAAAGAGATCCAACCAGTCCATTCTGAAGGAGATCAGCCCTGGGTGTTCTTTGGAAGGAATGATGCCAAAGCTGAAACTCCAGTACTTTGGCCATGTCATGCGAAGAGTTGACTCATTGGAAAAGACTCTGATGCTGGGAGGGATTGGGGGCAGGAGGAGAAGGGGATGACAGAGGATGAGATGGCTGGATGGCATCACTGACTCCATGGACGTGAATCTGAGTGAACTNCTGTGAGAGTTGGACTGTGAAGAAGGCTGAGCGCCGAAGAATTGATCCTTTTGAACTGTGGTGTTGAAGACTCTTGAGAGTCCCTTGTACTGCAAAGAGATCCAACCAGTCCATTCTGAAGGAGATCAGCCCTGGGTGTTCTTTGGAAGGAATGATGCCAAAGCTGAAACTCCAGTACTTTGGCCATGTCATGCGAAGAGTTGACTCATTGGAAAAGACTCTGATGCTGGGAGGGATTGGGGGCAGGAGGAGAAGGGGATGACAGAGGATGAGATGGCTGGATGGCATCACTGACTCCATGGACGTGAATCTGAGTGAACTCCGGGAGTTGGTGATGGATAGGGAGGCTTAGTGTGCTGCAATTCATGGGGTCATAAAGAGTCGGGCACGACTGAGCGACTGAACTGAATTGCATAAAAATTATAGTAAAAGTGATTTTTGGATTAAATTATATTTTTCCTAATAGGATTTCCATTTTCTTCTTCCTAACAGTATATTGAGTTTCCCAGGAGGCACTAGTGGTAAAGAACCCAAAAGACATGGGTTTGATCGCCGGGTTGTGAAGATCCCCTGAAGGAGGAATGCTACCCCACTCCAGCATTCTTGCCTGGGAAATCTCATGGACAGAGGAGCCTGGACTACAGTCCATGGGGTCCCAAAGAGTTGGACACAACTAAGCATATGAGCACAGCCTGTATATTAGATGTAAATCACCTTAACTCAAACAGTAATTGAAGTGATTAGAAATCTGGCTTTAGTTTGGATGATTGTTCTATTTCTGTTCCACATTATTTCTAGGACTTAGTCAGTCTTCTTGGCCTTTGACCATCATATGGCTTTCAGAATTCGTGATAAATCAAGGAGGAAAATGCTCCCAAATCTTTATTCACCCTTCTGAGCTTTGCTTATTTTAAAATTTTTGATCCTGAAAATTCTCACTGCCTTGATAAGCCTGTTAGGGGAAGCACACTGACTGAAACCACCCACCCTGGCCAGGCACCATAGTAACCATCTGCATGAGTTATTTTCTGACAGAAGATCCCGATAAGGAACATGGAACTAATAAGCCACCACCAACCAGAAGAGTTCTGGAAAGGTTGAAAGGAGCCACCGCATGTCCGTCCACTTCCCAGAATCCCTCTGGCTAGCATCCATCTTGGCTGAGCGATGTGTGTGCCACCAGGAAAGACTCTGAATTAGAATGATTGGCCAAAGACTACCCGGAAACTAATCCCATCACCATAAAACCACCGGACAGAGCAGTTCTCCAGGGTTCCCTTATGCTACTGCTCTCCACCCGGGTGCCCTTTCCCAATAAAATCTCTTGCTTTGTCAGCACATGTGTCTCCTTGGATAATTCATTTCTGAGTGTTAGACAAGAGCCAAGTTTCAGGCCCTGGAAGGGGTCCGCCTTCCTGCAACAAGCTAGCTAGTAATTTCAAAGTGATTTTTTACATAAATAATTCACACGGTTTTATTGTTTATCAATTGGAGAGTTGGTTCAGAACAATATTCCCTCATTTTTGGAAAGAGAATTGCTTAAAACTTTTGTGTGGAGTCTCATTTTACCTTCAAATTCATAAAATATGTTTACTACTTGCAAATAATATCTATACATACCTATGTTTGTGTGTTTGTGTAACTCTGCAACCCTATGGACTATAGCCTGCCAGGCTCCTCTGTCCATGGGATTCTCCAGGCAAGAATATTAGAGTTGGTTGCCATTTCCTCCTCCAGAGGTTCTTTCTGACCCAAGTGTCAAACCCAAATCTCCTGCATTTCAGGCAGATTCTTTACCACTGAGCCACCAGGGAAGCCCATATGCAGTATATGTATATATATTACATGTATACATGTATATATATACATGTTTATATATATACACATATACATATATATATATATATGCTCTTTATATAGTAACATTAATGACTAGAAAGATGCAACCATTTAATCCTGTGGCTTCCTTTCCTCACAAATACACCAATACATATCTCCAGGAATCAAAATATCCCATTTCCTGAAGTCAGTAAATTAAATGAAGAGTTAAGTGAGCGATGAGTGTGTTTATCTCAAAGTGTTGCATACCAGTTTTATTGTTTGAAGCTGAGTACTACAGAAATGATAATGGATTAGATTAGATTATCCTTTGTAAATATTACCTTTCCACATCTTTTGTTAACTCAGTTGTCTACTTCTGCCTAATTATTCACATCTTAGGCCTAACTCAGGGAGGAAAGAAGATCCAGAATTCACAGAGGCTGGAAGAAAGAAACAGAATATAAATAAAAATTGTATTCAATTAAACTATACGCTATGATAAATGACATTAGAGAGTTGTAGACTCTTGCAAGATATAATCTACTTCATTTGACATAATTTATGAAATTAATTTAGCACTAGATGTTAGCACATGAATAACAGTGTCATTTATTGCATGCTTAGAAGTTCCCTCTGAAAATGAAAGGGAAAACTGGGCAAAACAAATGATCTAATATGGCATTTTCCAAAATGTAAGTCAGGTGTTTACAAAGTATGGAATTAAATAATATTAAATCACAGAAGAGTTACTCCTTTTTGAATTTTTTCCAATGTTGATTATCTCAAGAAAAAAATCTTGGTTTAATTTTTGTCATCTGAATCTAACTGCCAGTCCGTCCTCTTAACAAAGAAAGTGCAGACTTCCAGCTCTGAGCATTTGGCAGGCTGAAGTATCTAGCTAGAAACTAATGGCATTGACCTTTCCTGTTTTGTTTTTATTGCATTTGTCTGTTATGTTACATTTTATTTAACACAAGTAGTACAAGTTTTCCTTTGGTGGCAGTATTGTTGCTGTTGTTTCACTTTTAAAGATAGTACATTACGTAAAAAGTGAATGAATAGAATATTAATAGATTGAATTATATAAAATTATCAGTATTCAACCACTGTGAGGCATGAAAATTTCAATATTATGTCGCTCAAACTAATATAATATTATAGGTATTATAATACTATAATATTATAAACCTGTTATACTATAGGTAAGAAACAATTTGTGACAATGTTATGGGAATATCTGAAATCTGGGAATACCAATATCATAATGAGTCCTAGCAGGGGACAAGAAGAGCTTCTTTTGACCTCTTCTTCATGCGTTCAAATCATTTTTTAACAAGAAGAGTAATGCTCACTTTGATTCTAGCCTTGGAGCCAGCAATGACCCATATACTTTCATTCTCTAATCTAGCATATTAATTCAACAGATATTAAAAAGAACTGGCCAAATTAGAGGTTGAACTTTGTGCCATGAGCCATGAGCCCAAACACGACTTCAATAGATAATTGGCTGGCATATCCAAAATGTTGAGATTATTGAGTGTTACTTTATAATACAAAAGACATAATATCTTAATTAAAACCACCATGTGAACTGTGCAAAGGCCAGAGAAAAAATAAATCTGTTAGCAAACTTTATCATCATCAATTATCAAACTTCCACAAGCAGAACCCTATTTCTATTATAATTCATCTGCTTAGTCTTATTGTTAGATGAGTTATGTCAAGAAATTGTAGAACTTCTTGATTCAACAACCAAAAAGCCTGGCACAGAATACAAATGGAACTAATTCAGAGCTATCAATATATAATCTCTGAAAGTGAGAATTCAGTGCTAAAATTCAAAAAGTGATGAGATTAAAAATAAAATTATAAATGCATTCCAAAAACATGAGAAAATGAAACTGGAAGAGAACTTGAGAAGAAGTTTCTTAGAAGGGAAATAATTAACTCTTCTATCACTAGACCATCTTTTCTTGTCCATAGAGTTCACCCTGTCCTTTCACCCATGGCCATGAAAATTGATGCAGTGTTCCATATACATTTTAAGTGTAAAATGAAGGAAGAAAATAAATAACCAAGGCCACAGTTTCCAAACCAACAGGAAAGAGAAAATGGAACATCATAAAACTATACAAGCAAAGAGAAAAATCAATAAGATTCAGTGCAGCACATCTTCTCGCTTACTTCTGAGCACACAAAGTCTGCTCATCTGGAATGCGCCAGGGGTATGGTATGCGTTATGAATCTTTCAAGTCTTCAGAAATATGATCTATCATTAGAAGCACTGAAAAATACCAGTTGATTTCACTAATTCTGTTCTTTGCTTTCTTCCAAACTTGGATACTGACCACCCTGGGGGCTTTGGATCCATCTTAGAGTCAACAGAACACTCGAGAGAGAAGGTAGATTAAGAATAGTGTTCTTCACAAAAATTGTTCGGTCTCGCTCTCTCAATCCTTATGCAATTTTCCTAATGGTAAAAGAGTTTATCCTCTCTTTTACTGCTCTTGTAGTAGATCAGTGCCACTTTTACACCAGGATATTAAGGTACCACCACCTCACTCCATCCTTGGTGATTGAATACTTTCATGATCCAAAAGTTACTCAGAAGAGTAATTCTCGGGATTAATTTTCCATCAGATTCATCCAGGAAGCTTTTTTTAAAAAATTAATGTAAATATCTAAGCACCATCTTCAGCCTGAAGGTGAATGTGAATTTCTATTTGAATTTTATATGAATTTCTTGTAATTTATGTGAATGAGCATTTTTTTAAAATAGGATATTCTGATATAACCAGGTGGTCCTAGTGGTAAAGAACCTGTCTGTCAAAGCAGGAGGCATNTGTAAATATCTAAGCACCATCTTCAGCCTGAAGGTGAATGTGAATTTCTATTTGAATTTTATATGAATTTCTTGGAATTTATGTGAATGAGCATTTTTTAAAAATAGGATATTCTGATATAACCAGGTGGTCCTAGTGGTAAAGAACCTGTCTGTCAAAGCAGGAGGCATAAGAGACACAGGTTTGATTCTGGGACCATAAAGATCCCCTGGAAGAGGGCATGGCAACCCACTCCAATATTCTTGCCTGGAGAATCCCATTGACAGAGGAGCCTGGCTGATGACAATCCATAGGGTTGCAAAGAGTCAGACATGACTGAAGCAATGTAGCATGCATGCACACATGATATAACCAGTCATAGAATGACATTTGAGCACCATTATATAAAGGTACTCATCTCTTCCCTTTGTCTTTATAACAGGCAAGATTTAATAGCATTCTTCTCTACCTTTAGATAAAAAAACTCCATAAAACCTTCCTCCATACCCCCCAAAATGTGTGAAAATACTCCATGTTAATTAGTCTTAACTTTATCAAATATTTTAGAATATCTGATTGATTTCCTTTGAATGTTTTTCTAAATCCTAATGTCATGTGTTAAGTTCCTTTATAAATATTGTGCTATATAAGTAATCCCTAGTAGTGAAGGCTGGCTAGCCCTTAGTGGCATCACATTTCTCCTAGTCTGAATATATAGCAGGAAAACTAAAAACATATTTCTACTATTGAGTCTAATAGACTGACAAAAACCTGTTTTAAAATTCTTAGCCATTGAGCATTATGAAAAAAGGCAATATTCCAAATTTCCCAAGTGGCTCATTATAAGCATTTCCCCATGTTACTTAGTGGCATTATAGTGAATTCCAATAATATTCTTGTGTTTGGATCAAGACCCTAACAGAGTTTGCTACAGTGTTTTCTGCTGCCTGCAATTTTGTCTAGTAAAGATGATCTAGTGGAATGCTCTGTTTTGTGGTCCAGGGGAAAGTTACCAAATCTTTCCATGGTTAAGTGTTTGATCAAACTTACTGCTTTCACAGCCCCTCCTATTGTATCCTACCTTATGCATAGATCATGATGGATTCAAGGTTGCAAATCATGTTTTCACTATACCCCACATTATATCCTTGGCTAGGTAGAAAATGGTGTGGACTGTTCTGGACTCATCTCTGCTAGTAATAACCTATATAGCAGTGTCAGTCACTTTCCTCTCTGGTCCTTAATATGTTTAACTGTCAATAGATGGCACTGGTAAAAGGACAAGTAGTTTTAAATTATTCCTTTAGATATACAGAATAATGCATCAAACACTCCTGAAATGGAACATCAGCAAACCAATAAAATTTTCTTTCATATCCCAAACCCTTTCCATCCCATTAGAACAGCAGCAGAGGTAATCATAATCTATCTTGAACTATTGTATACCATTATTTTGTTTGCTTTTAGAGTTTTTAAACCTGCATTTCTATCTTTTAAAGTATGCATATTGTTAGCTTTATACATTTAACATTTTATATAAATAATTTCATAATATATATTCTTAAAAGACTGGTTTCTATCCATCAGTATCATTGTATCACTAGAGTCCAAAAGGTAAATATTCGTTCCCCTGTTGATAAATATTTGGGTTGTGTCCAAATACTGCCACAAAAAATTTTATATACTTCTTTTGGTGGCCAAGTATTTATTATAAAAAAAAGTTTTAGAATCTTAGAATATACTTATCTTCAAATTTACCAAATAATGCCAAGCTACTTCTAAAAAAGGTTCAATTCAGTTCAGTCACTCAGTCATGTCCGACTCTTTGTGACTCCATGAATGATAGCATGCCAGGCCTCCCTGTCCATCACCAACTCCCTGAGTTCACTCAAACTCACGTCTATTGAGTCGATGATGCCATCCAGCCATCTCATTTACTGTTGTCCCCTTCTCCTCCTGCCCCCAATCCCTCCCAGCTTCAGGGTCTTTTGCAATGAGTCAACTCTTCGCATGAGGTGGCTAAAGTGTTGGAGTTTCAGCTTTAGCATCGGTCCTTCCAATGAACACCCAGAACTGATCTCCTTTGGAATGGACTGGTTGGATCTCCTTGAAGTCCAAGGGATTCTCAAGTCTTCTCCAACACCATAGTTCAAAAGCATCAATTCTTCTGTACTCAGCTTTCTTTATAGTCCAACTCTTACATCCATACATGACTACTGGAAAAAGTATAGCTTTGACTAGATGGACCTTTGTTGGCAAAGTAATGTTTCTGCTTTTTAATACACTGTCTAGCTTTGTCATAGCTTTTCTTCCGAGGAGCAAGCATCTTTTAATTTCATGGCTGCAGTCACTATCTACAGTGACTTTGGAGCCCAAGAAAATAAAATCTATCTCTGTTTCCATGGTTTCCCCATCTATTTGCCATGAAATGATGAGACTGGATGCTATGATCTTAGTTTTCTGACTGGTGAGTTTTAAGCCAGCTTTTCCACTCTCCTCTTTCACTTTCATCAAGAAGCTCTTTCGTTCCTCTTCACCTTCTGCAATAACGGTGGTGCAATCTGCATATCTGAGGTTATTGATATTTCTCCCAGTGATCTTGTTTCCAGCTTATGCTTCATCTAGTTTGGCATTTTGCATGATGTATCTTGCATATAAGTTAAATAAGCAGGGTGACAGTATACAGTCTTGTCGTACTCCATTCCCAATTTTGAACCAGTCTGTTTTTCCGTGTTTGGTTCTAATTGTTGCTTCTTGTCCTGCATACAGTTTTCTCAGGCAGCAAGTCAGGTGGTGGTAGTCCCATCTCTTTAAGAATTTTCTACAATTTGTTGTGATACACAGTCAAAGACTTTAACTTAGTCAATGAACAGAAATAGATGTTTTTCTGGAATTCTCCTGCTTTTTCTATGATCCAATGGATGTTGTCAATTTGATGTTTGTTTCCTCTGCCTTTTCGAAATCCAGCTTGAACAACTGGAAGTTAGTTTAGTTGAAACCCACTGCTATTATACAGAAACCTGATGATGTTATAGTAAGGTGTGGAAAGAACAGAAGCATTCTATAATCCAAAAATTAAATCTCTGTTTCATGAACCTATGCCCCTTGGCTGTGATTCTCAGAGTTTTTCACATTTTTTTGCCTTTCCATTAAGTGAGACAAGAAAGCTAGAGAGAGGCTGGATTTAAGTATTCTACTTTCTCCAAGTCAGTTAGGTTCTGGTGAAATTTAAGTTGGTTAAGTAAAGTTATGGTTAAATTGTGTCTTTTGAGGAGTGAGTTAACTCCTTTGTTTAGAATGCTCTAATGTATTTCAGAATGCTTACTTTCTCTTCCACCAGAAGTATGAGTGGTGTCTTCTCCAGTCTTCATCCTGAGGTAAAAGTGTTAGAACTCCAGGAGGTAAAATGCACAAAACTGTGCCCTCCTCCCGGAGGAGGCAATGGCACCCCACTCCAGTACTCTTGCCTGGAAAATCCCCTGGATGGAGGAGCCTGGTGCGCTGCAGTCCATGAGATCGCTAAGAGTCGGACACGACTGAGCAACTTCACTTTCATTTTTCACTTTCCTGCATTGGAGAAGGAAATGGCAACCCACTCCAGTGTTCTTGCCTGGAGAATCCCAGGGTCGGGGAAGCCTGGTGGGCTGCCGTCTCTGGGGTTGCACAGAGTCTAACATGACTGAAGCGACTCAGCAGCGGCAGCGGCAGTGCCCTCCTCCCAAGCCCATCCCAGAGGTGCTTTTAACTCTAAAACTAGTCCACATGTGGCAGAAGGCAATGGCACCCCACTCCAGTACTCTTGCCTGGGAAATCCCATGGACGGAGGAGCCTGGTAGGCTGCAGTCCACGGGGTTGCTAAGAGTCGGACATGACTGAGCAACTTCACTTTCACTTCCATGCATTGGAGAAGGAGATGGCAACCCACTCCAGTGTTCTTGCCTGGAGAGTTCCAGGGACAGGGGCGCCTGGTGGGCTGCCGTCTATGGGGTTGCACAGAGTTGGACACAACTGAAGCAACTTAGCAGCAGCAGCAGCAGTCCGTATGTTACCTCTAGTAATCCATCAGTCACATTTTAGGTGCTCTTATGAGTACTGGCTCCAGAATCAGGCTTCTGCTTGGGCTTATGCCCTAGGCAAGCAAAAGGTAATATGATTTTTGGTATTTAATTCTTTTTCCAATTTTTAGGACACCAGTTTAACCTATGACATTTGGTGGATCCATGTGTTATCCAATGGATCTAAAGATAGGTGTTGATTTTCAGTTTGTTCAACTTTTTACTTGTGAGAACAGGAGTGATAACTTCTAAGATATTTATATGTTTGACCAGAAACCACATGCTTTATTTCTTCACGAATTTCTTTTTTTTTTTTCTTTTTTATATTCCTTTGGAGTTTTACCTAAGAAATTTTATAACATCTATGCTGAGAATGCATTCCTTGAGAGAGGATTTGCATTTGCTTCTGCTAGACCCTTGAGAGAACACTAGCCCAGGCATATTTTACATAATTTCTTGACTCAGGACTTTTAGATACTGTAGGCCTTAATTCTCAACTTGTGTGAAGGCTAATATGTAGTTAAGAACTTTCAGAGCAAACGTTTAAATTTTTATCTCATCTAAGACTCAAGGCCAGAATTTACAAGGTTCTTTGCTTTTTCTCTTCTCATAGTGTATATTTTCCCAATTCCTTTTTTTTTTTTCCTGAGGAAATATCTTGTTAAGAATACCCTTCCTCTTCTCCTCCACAAGATTGTTAAAAGAAAAGTTATAGCTTCTTGGAAATCTACAAATTCTTTTTATGAAATCTTCCATTTTATTTCTTTGTATTTTGTTGGCCAAAAGTTCATTATTATTATNGTTAAAGAGAACCCACCTGCCAATGCTGAGACCGGGTTTGACCCCTGGGTCAGGAAGATCCCCCAGAGAAGGAAGGGACAACCTATTCCAATATTCTTGCCTGGGAAATTCCATGAACAGAGATGCCTGATAGGCTCACAGTCTATGGGACTGTGGAATTAGACATGAATTAGTGACTAAACAACAAAATAGCAAGACAATGGTGCAACATTTTACCTAATGCCATTAGCATCCCACTTTCCTTTACACTGGCCTTAGACTTTTTTTTTTAATCCTTCATACTTTGTTGCTAAACAAGCCCATAAAAGGAAAAAAATTTCCTAACATTTATTTTATAAACTTAATTCTCAAAGGAGAGATAGCAAAATACCTGACTTTTGCTAGCTTTCTTTCAGATACATGTCTTTTATAAACACTGAGAACTAATCAGCTTGAGTAGTGAAAATGTTATTTGGTTCCTTTTTCAATCTCAGAGGATTTCATTTGAAATTTGTCATTAAAAAATATGATGTAGAAGGTATTACTTTTACAGTTTTCTTTAAATAGTTTCTTTAAATATGGTGAAATTATTTAGGTAATGTGTGAATGAGTACGATCTAGAAAAAAAAGTCTTTCGATTTGAGACTAGATGGTTAATAATCATGACAGCAAAGAACATCTCCAAGGTGAATGACCTATATGCTGAACTTGTTTTAATTTTTAAAAGCCACTACCAATTGAAAATATCCTGCTTTAGTTGAATCTGTTTTAGCTGAACAAATAGAAGCCTTTTTAAAACATTTCTTAAAACCTTTAGAACAGTACCCTTGCTGCTGGCCTCTCTGGAACAATAGCAGGATTCTGCACGGCTGGTCCTTTCTAAATACAAGGTGCATGCATATGGCCATGGTAGTTTCTGCATGCTAGGAAGACATGTCCTGACATTCTAACATCTTAAGTACAAAGTTTTCTAGAATTATTTCATTTCTTAGAACTCCAAGCCTAATTCTAATCACCCTTGGATGAATTGGTCCCTCCCGCATGGTTAAATTATTATTTATCTGCTAAAGGCCAAAGGCCACATTAAGGTCCATTCGAAAGTGAAGTCGCTCAGTCGTGTCCGACTCTTTGTTACCCCATGGACTGTAGCTNTCTAATCACCCTTGGATGAATTGGTCCCTCCCGCATGGTTAAATTATTATTTATCTGCTAAAGGCCAAAGGCCACATTAAGGTCCATTCGAAAGTGAAGTCGCTCAGTCGTGTCCGACTCTTTGTTACCCCATGGACTGTAGCTTACCAAGCTCCTCTGTCCATGGGATTTTCCAGGCAATAGTACTAGAGTGGATTGCCATTTCCTTCTCCAGAGGATCTTCCTGACCCAGAGATCAAACCCGGGTCTCCCGCACTGTAGACAGATGCTTTACTGTCTGAGCCACCAGGGAAGTCCTTCATACAATATTGGAAGACTCAAGTAAGACAAAAAATTAAGTTTATTCCAGTTGTCAACGGAACGATAAGAAAGATTTTTAAGAATAGTAGTTCCAGATTTCAGTTATTTGACACAGTTCATGAGGGAAGAAGAAAGAAAAAAAGACTGTATCTACAATGTAATTTAAAGGTCTACTCTCCTGCTTATATATATATTTATATATATATATTTTTTATATATGATGCCTTGAGAAAATACACATTTCCTTGGTGTATCAAACACTTTTACTTGAGATACACAATCTCTTATCACTACCTACAACTATTGTTCTTATGATCAAGTGAATGGGCCACTGGTAATCGAACCAAAAAAATCTGTTTCATATCCAATTTTAGGATCTATAAGTATGGCTTCTAAATGGGAGAAAAGATATCTTCTTGAGTCTACATTTAAGCATAGTTACAGTTATATTATGAGAAAAGCTTTATCATTTTTCATCCACATATGGTACAAAAATAAGATTTAAACATTTTTTTATCTCTAGCTTTAATATCTACCTTTACAAAAATTTTAAAATATTTCTTTTGAAGAATTATATACTTGCATTCAAACTCAAAAGTCTAATAAGTAAATGGAAGTTTAGGAAACATGCTTTTAACTGTGGGTTTATAAACTATATGAAGAGATCTTTATTTATAATCATAGGCTTTTTTCCAGGATAAATGTCTTAATGTAGCTTTCTTTCCCTTTTTTTTTTTAATGTTGACTTTCAGTATGGAGTTGGGATAATAAAAACTAATTTATACGAGGTTTCTATTTTTCAATGTCTGTGTTTGAAACACTTTATAAATTTGACATAGACAGTACTATAGTTTATGGTCTATGATTTATTATAATCTTTCAGGTCAGAGTTACTTTCATAAGTGAAGAAACAAAATTCCCAAGAGAATAATCTGCAGTACAGAAATAACTTTAAACAATAAGAAAGGTGAAGTACAACAAAGAGACCAGGGTCAAGGCTAGATAAGATAGAAGGGAATATACTGAAAAAGGAAGAAAAAGAGAAGAATATGCGATGGCTTCACCCCAAATTCCTCCATGACTCAAATCTAAGGGCAACTTAGTAGTAGTCATTAATTATAAGCTGAAATAACAAATGAATAGGTGAGAGATGGATGGATGTCTGGTACCCCTTGGCCATCTTGCATGAGTAGTCCAAACCATTCCATGTGATATACTTCTTCCACCTGTGAATAAATAGACTCAATCATAGGCATTAGGAGAACATGGGATGGAACACTTAGATAGCTATAATAAGGGGAGGGAAAAGGCTTGAAAGTTCTTGTTGATGGAAAATTTTGTACACTTGATAATGTGCAACATTTCTAACAGTCAACATAGAAGTCCTGCCTTGGAGAGAAACATTTACATTGGATGTTGTCGCTATCAATCATCTTTCAGTAAAAGAAGACAAAAAGTGAAAGTGAAGTCGCTGAGTTATGTCCAACTCTTTGCAAACCCATGTACTGTAGTCCGCCAGGCTCCTCTGTCCATGGAATTCTCCAGGCAAGAATACTAGAATGGGTAGCCATTCCCTTCTCCAGGGACTCCTTCCAACCCAGGAATCAAACCCAGGTCTCCTGCACTGCAGGCAGACTCTTTACTGTCTGAGCCACCAAGGAAGCCCATAAAAGGAGAGAAGATGATGATAATTTCTTTTAAGTTCTTTCTAAGATGTGTTGGAAATGGGGAACAGAGGAATTGTATCTCCACTGCTTGAAAACATGAACCATCAAGGAAAGGACATCAACAGCAAGAAGGGTCTTCGTAACTTTCGAAACAAAGAAGCCTTAGTAATAAAACTGTGGCACTAGGGAAAGCAATAGTAATTTAGTGCCCATTCTACTACCTTCCAGTTTTATGACCTTGGCCAAGTCACTTGATTAGTCTGGGTCTAAAAATGAATCTGAAGATGAGGGCCTATAATGGTCCAGTCCAATGCTAAATCTGGTGATCCTGAGTCCACAGTTACATCTCAAAATTTTCCTGGCATTTCAGAAGCTTCCCAAGGCTTTCAAGTTTAGTATATATTTATAAAAAATTCATGGGAGTAGTTTTTAAACATAACACTACCACGTAAAGAGATGTCTTCATTAAAGTTTCTCTTCAGTAGTTCTTTCCCAAAGTAGTGGGCTGTTCAGGTAGCTCAGTAGTAAAGAATTCACCTGCCTACAAAGGAGACACAGTTTGATCCCTGGGTCAGGAAGATACCCTGGAGAAGGGAATGCAACCCACTCCAGTATTCTTGCCTGGAGAATCCCGTGGACAGAGGAGCTTGGCAGGCTACAGTTTTCAACAAAATATTTTACTTTAAATATCTGAAGTATCATTAAATCATTTTCATCTATATGCATAAATTCACCTTAAAGTAACTCTTTTTTTAGAAATACAGAATGAGATTATTAACCAATATTTATCAAGCAATGCTTACTCTTCTAAGGATGTGGGAAGGGAATGTGAAGGTCTAGCAACATAAAAGAGATTGATCGCACATATTATGTAATACAGATTTGGAAGACAGGGTGGCAAAATTTTATTATTACAGAAACAAGCTGTTCTTTAGGAGCAAGAACATTGAATTTTCTGGTTTTCTCCTTCCAGTCCCACTATGCCTCTGGCATCACATAACTGCTGCCAATCAATTTTATCCTGAAGGTGGGATAAAATGCCAAATTATATTTTTAGCAATATTTCAGGGATTCTGCTTTTTTTTTCTTTTCCCTCTTTAAAACTGTATCACATGAGCTAGATTTATTTTGAAATCTCCATGAAAAACAAGTCAGGTTTTATGAAATTGGCCCCTTTCAGAGTTAAATGTTTTTGAAGATGCTTCATATAATTCCATTTGTTCATTTTATTATTTTTAATCTTGTGTATAAATCTGTACTCTAAAAAGAGCTTCAAAATTTCACCATGCTCTGACACATTACTATAGAAATATTATATTTACTGAAAGATAGAGGTTAATATATTAATAAATGTCTTAATTGTAAGAAATGTTAGAGAAAAAATATAACCTAAAATTGATATTAAAGATCACTCAATAAAGTTTACCATTTTATTTATCAAAAATGAATGATAATAAAAATATATAGCATTTTACCACTTGTTAAATACATAAGCATAAACACATATGTTTTCATTTATTCTCACAACTACTGCTCTAGACGAGTAATATTATCCTCCTATAACACATAAAATTTAGGGATGATACACACAAATTAAGTCAGAGAGCTCTCAAACTATGTGATGATTATCATTCCTGAATTATTCCTAGAGGATCAGCTACTTCAATTGATATCAAAAGATATATTCAGTTATATAACTATGTAAAGTTCTACTAATTCTTTAGTGATATCATATGTGTTTGTTCAGGAAACTGCTACAAAAGCAAGGTGAATACATTAAAAATTAAAAGTAGTTATTAAATATAACACAATTATTGTACATCAGAAATTTTTTCAATATTTTTAGCAGCACATATACATCTTCAACATTTACTTCTCCAATCCTTCCTAAAGAATTGGTGACAATATAAACAAAAGTTTAAATTTAAGGATATTCATCATAACATTATTTATAATACATAAAATTAAACTAAATTGTGTTATTTTATTCACAAGTAAGTTGAGACATGTGATTTGCTCATAGACACAGAAGTAGTTAGGGACCAATTTGGGGCTCAGCTGCATGTTAACTATCTCTTCATACAGAACTCTAACAGGACATTATACTGCAGAATCTATGGTTTTCCCAGTTGTTTGTTGGATATGGGCATGGATTTATGTATAATTGTGATTAAAATTATTAGTCTTTTAAAAGAAAGAGGAGGAAAAATAGATTATAGCTAGTAAGTTATTATGCTGCCACATGTATCAAATGCTAGATAATACACTTCATATTAAATATATTGTCAAGGTAGGAAAAAAAACATACTGTAACACAATAGAGCTTATATACGACAAGCCTACAGCTAACATCATACTCAGTGGTGAGAAGCTGAGGCTTTTCCACTAAGGTTGGGAGAGAGACATGTATGCTCACTCTCATCACCTCTATTCAACACAGTATAGAAATCCTAGCCAGAGTGAGAATAGCATATGTATTTGTTATAAAAGGTGATGATCTAGCTGAAAGGGTGTCTGACCTCCAAAATACATCCAGTAATAAAAATATAAGGAGCATTATAACAAGAGTGTATAAGTCTATCTAAGAGTGGAAAAGGACTGACTCATTGGAAAAGATCCTGAAGCTGGCAAAGATTGAAGGCAGGAGGAGAAGGGGACAACGGTTGGTAAGATGGTTGGAGAGCATCACCAACTCAATGGACATGAGTTTGAGCAAGCTCTGGGAGGGAAGCCTGGTGTGTGTAGTCCGTGGGGTCACAAAGAGTCAGACACAACACAGAGACTGGACTGAACTGAACTGAAGCATATCTACAACACAGATGGGTTCATGGCACTTTGCCCATGTCTGCACTCCTAGCTGGATTGATCTTAATAGTCAGTTCAAAATGGTCAACATGATTAGCTGATTGCATAAAATGTAGAACTAGTGTTACTAACATGTTCTCTTCTGGTCATGGCTATAAAAAACAGTCTCTACTGCCTGGATGTTAGCATGTACAAACATGTTTAAATATAGAAATTTTGAGACTACTAAGAAGTGATATTTACTATAATTATTAACTCCCAAATCCAAAACATCATCTGCCTCTTCTTCACATAATATTCAGGATAACTTTTAACCATCCAACAGAAATTAGTTACTAAAATGGTACTCATGAATATTAATTTTTCTTAAGTGACACAAGCCCTATGTATGATACTACACATATTCATCCTTTGTGAGCTCGTTGACACAAATGATTATGTCCCTTCACAAAATTCTAAATCTTCATTACTTAGATCAGTTTCAACCAAAGAAAAGGTGTACAATATATGTTTGTTGGAGTGAAAAAAAATCTCCTTCTAGTTAGCATGTATCTATAAACAATGCTTAAAAATAGGTTATATCAGAGTTTTCTAGCTATCCACCAAAATCTGTTTTCTCTCACTGTCAGCACAGGTGGACTATGTTTTATTGATACATTTTCCAGTCTACCTTGAATTAGTAGTGGTCAGCATCCAATTAAGGGAGATGGGAAATAATGCATGCTAATTCAAACTGGGAATGGATATGTCCCTTAGACAATGATGAGGCTGCAAAATGGGAGAAGTCTAAATCCCTTAATCACTCTTTGGAGGAAACTCATTTAGCAGCCCAAAATACCCATGTGAATGACAAATAGCCATTTATTATCTTTGAGTAATTTTATAGAAATGCAGTCTGTGGTATTAAACACATATATATTTAGTAGATATTTACTGAATAAATTAATTCATTTTTGCAGTTTGATTTTTTAAAACAACTCAAAATACACTCAAACAAATCAATCCAAGTCTGTGTCCTAACCACTAATGCCAAAGAAGCTGAAGTTGAACCATCCTATGAAGACCCACAAGACCTTCTAGAACTAACACCCAAAAAAAGATGTCCTTTTCATCATAGGGGACTAGAATGCAAAAGTAGGAAGTCAACAGATACCTGGAATAACAAGCAAATTTGGCCTTGTAGAACAAAATGAAGAAAGCACTGGTCATGGCAAACACCCTCTTTCAATAACACAAGA
This sequence comes from Neotragus pygmaeus, assembly GCA_006410875.1. Taxonomy (NCBI): domain Eukaryota; kingdom Metazoa; phylum Chordata; class Mammalia; order Artiodactyla; family Bovidae; genus Neotragus; species Neotragus pygmaeus. The sequence continues at coordinate 92,872 of SJYV01011561.1, read as the reverse complement.
GAAGACTCTACACATGGACATCACCAGATGGTCAATACTGAAGTCAGGCTGATTATATTCTTTGCAGCTGAAGATGGAGAAACTCTATACAGTCAGATCAAATTGTCAACAACTACCGGATCATGGAAAAAACAGGAGAATTCCAGAAAAAAATCTACCTCTGCTTCACTGAGTATGATAAAGTCTTTGACTGTATAGATCACAGTTTAAGAGATGGGAATCCCAGAGCACCTTATCTGCCTCCTATGAAATGTATATACAGGTCAAGAAGCAACAGGTAGACCTAGTCATGGAACAACATACTGGTACCAAAGTGGGAAAGGAATATGTCAAGGCTGTATATTGTCATCCTGCTTATTTATCTTATATGCAGAGTACATCATGTGAAATGCCAGGCTGGGTGAAGCACAAGCTGGAATCAAAATTGCTGGGAGAAATATCAACAACCTCAGATATGCAGATACCACCACCCTTATGGCAGAAAATGAAGAGGCACTAACGATTCTCTTGATGAAGGTTCACCTTCATTAGAAGAAAGTGAAAGAGCTCACTTAAAACTCAACATTCAAAAAACAAAGATCATGGCATCTGGTTCCATCACTTCATGGCATCCAGTTCCATCACTTCATGGCATACAGATGGGGAAACAATGGAAACAGTGACAGACTTTATTTTCTGGGGGACGGTGTGCAAAATCAGTGGATGGTGACTGCAGCCATGAAATTAAACCATGCTTGCTCCTTCAAAGAAAAGCAATGACAAACCTAGAGAGCATATTAAAAATGCAGAGACATTATTTTGCTGACAAAGGTCCATATTGTCAAAGCTATGTTTTTTCCAGTAGTCCTGTATGGATGTGTTAGCTGGACAATAAAAAAGGTTGATCTCTAAAGAACAGATGCCTCCAAACTGCAGTGCTGGAGAAGATTCTTGAGAGTTCCTTGGACAGCAAGATCAAATTTGTCAATTCTAAAGAAAATCAACCCTGAATATTCATTGGAGGACTGATGCTGAAGCTCCAATATGTTGGCCACCTGACACAAAGAGCTGACTCATTAGAAAAGACCCTGACAAAGATTAAGGGCAGGAGGATAAGGGTATGATACAAGATGAGATGGTTTGATGTCATCAGTGATTCAATGGAGATGAGTTTGAGCAAGCTCCAGGAGATGGTGAAGGACTTGGAAGCCTGGCATGCTGCAGTCCATGGGGTTCCAAAGAGTTGTACAGGACTGAGTGACTAAACTGACTGAAACCTACAGAAAAGTGTTAATAACTGTACTAGAAATCCCAATACCCCTATTATTCAGAACCCCTAATTACTAGCATTTTGCCCTCAGCTGCTCTCTCTGCCCACATGTTTGAATGTGTGTAATTTTTTCCCTGGCCTGGTGGTATATTAACCTTAAAAAGACTCCAATGTGTACCTCCCCAAAACAAAAGGATTCTCCTGCACTGACACAATACAATTCAGAATCAGGAAGTTAACTGTGATATGACACTAACAACCAAAGCAAAATACATGAATTTATTATATATTTATTGTTTGTTCAATCGTTGATTCAGTATGAGAAATATAATCATTCTGGCTACGTGTTTCACCCACCAGCTTAGGACCCATCCATTCCTCTCCCACTTTCTTTGTGGGCACATTGCATTTAACCTCTGCTGGGCAACCCCGTCCTGCAGACTTGCTCAGACATCTGGCACCCAAGTTAGCATGTCTCCATGCCAAACGGGAAGGGACTTGCAGAAAGAAAAGAAAAATGAGAAGAGCAAGAAAAGAATTTCTAATTAAAGCTACCTGAAAGGAAATGTTAGCAAATGACGTTTTTGAAAATCAGTAGTAAAAATTTCTGGGGATTGCCTAATGTGGACATTTATATGTCTCTCAAAACTCTATCTGAATTGAAAGGAAGAGTTGAAAGGGCTGAGAAATCAGAGTTGGCTGCCTGGACTTATAATTCTTTTTAATGACCAGCATCTTATTGCTTCCTCTCTAAATAACAGGGTTTGGCACACAAAGATGAACACTTTACTCAGCTTGAAATCTCAATCTTTCTTCTCTTGTTTCCTTAATTGCAAAATATCCTTCTGGGCATGAGACAGTTTAAAAAGCAGCATGAGAACACTGAACATTCTTTTCAATGGTCTAGTGGCATAACTTGGATGACCAATGAGACCCTAATTACATGGGCCAATTTTTTTTTTTTAACCTTTTCATTGTCTTTATCACAAATCAGAACGCTATTTACCTTTAAAATCTATGTGTAAGCCAGCATAATTTTTTTGGTCAAAACAAAACTCTTTTCTGAAATCTAGCTACAGAACAGAAGAGGTTTATAGGAGGTGTATAGTTCACATTCAGAAACATTTTGCCTCATAGATGTTTTAGTAAATGCTTCATTTCTGCATAGGATGTATAAGGTTCATGCTCGAAATATACTCCCTTCCTTGATTATTTACAATAGATGCAAAAAATTCTCACAAATGAAAAAAGACAGAGTTGACAGGGCAGTATCTTATTCAAAATGCAACACTAATTTTGATTTTATATAATAATTTCATATATATTCATTATACTGAATAACCCTATAAAAATCTCCTAATATACTACATTTAGAATTTTATCAAGTACTTTGACACAGTAACAAAAATGTAAAAGTTGTCTTCGGTATCTGTAATATTATTACCAAACTGGGCTTAAAAGAACCAATGCATGTAAGGATAAATAAGTCATAAAACAAATTATGACTTAATAATTTCAACAGAAAGAGAACACTGTTACCCAGGGCACTGTCTCCTCAATTACGAATGTGTTTCTTCCAAAAATGTGTTTGCAAATTATTTTCTGGAACAAAGACCTTATTTCCAACACAGGAACCACATGAAGGGTGTTTTAGTTCCCAAGGCAAATCCAAAACAGTGTCTCTTATTCATGATGTCATGAGACTATAAAACAGTATTATTGGTACTACTATGTAACCAAGAAAACCAAAAGTTTATTTTCAAGACCCACGTTTCTCTGTTAGCTCCAGTTGTTCTAGTTCTCAGTAGTAAGTTTTTCTAGTTTTCAAAAGTAAGAGAAATCCCAACATGCCAGGCAGTAGTGGGGGTCTAGGCAGCAGAGGGTAAAAGAAGAGAAGCTGCAGAAAGGGACTGAGTCTGCATGAGCAACCATGATCAGTACCTGTGATCTAGTCCTTTGCTGCCTAAATCTCTGTGCCCTAGGTCTTTAGCAGCAACTAGCAGAGGGAGGCAGGCCCACACCTTTGGTAACAAGTGATGGTCAAAGAAAAGTGAGAAGAAGCATAGGCAGTGAATAAAGTCACTGAAAAGGTAGAAGAATAATGCCAGCAGTCGCCTCTGTGGGTTACTGAATCCCCACCTCAGGAAAATCACCCCATTCATGAATACATGAACACAAACACACACACAAATACACAATCAGCAGGTATCAATTTAATATCCTAAATGGAACGCTGCAGGCTAGTTCAAAATGCTAGTTACTATTCAATATTTTTAACTGCCCTAATTCAGCATTTTCTGCCATGCTCTCTGCTATTACATTCTACATATTTAATTGATGCACTGGTATATAACCCCAATTAAAGACTTTGTGCTAAGTAATATTTGTGGTCTTGTCTCACCTTTCTCAGGGGACATACAGACATAATCGAGACAGCTCAGTAAGTCATATGGAAAAATCTCTTAGAAAATAAAGGTCAAAGATTAAGCAGGATAGTCGTTGAATTAATCTGTCTTCCTAAGAGGAGTTACTCCACAGGTCAACACTAAAGTCACTGATGGATAGGTTTCTCATCCTGTTCTCGGTGTGTGAGAAGAACAAGTTGCTGATTTCCTCTGGTGGCCATTTTCTCGTCTCAGAAGAATATATTCATAAATTCTGCACAGCTGTGATTTAATAGCGTGACAAAAATGAAGAATGTGTTTCCCTTTCCACAAAGAAACAAATGTACAAACCTTATCCCTTGATCACCCTCCCCCATCATCACCACTCAGCCAGGTGAAGGGTTTTTTTTAACCCAACAATTTGCAAAGGTAATGACATGCTGCTGCCTCAAAGTCATGCTGACTAAAATTTTCAAGCTTTGTGTAAATATACCTACTACTGAACCGCTGGCTTTTATGTTATATGGCAATGATTCCTAGAGATAAAAGTGTCTTCAAACAAGTAATTTTGAACTGCATGCTAAGTGCTCTTTGATCGTAACCGACTCTTTGCAACTCAGTGGACTGCCATCCTCCAGGCTCCTCTCTCCATGGGATTCTCCAGGCAAGAATACCAGAGTGGGTTGCCATGCCCTCTTCCAGGGGATCTTCCCGACCGACCCAGGGATCAAATCTGTGTCTCTTACATCTCCTACAATTGCAGGTGGTTTCTTTACCACTAATGCCACCTGGGAGCCCAAATTTTGACCCATCCTCAGGTACAAATACTGATCCCTCCAAATTGTTTTAGAGAATTAAAAAGAGCTCAAAATAGAAAAGGGCTTTCCAACTTAAGGAAATCAAATCTTTCAACTTGTACTAATAATATCACAAAAAATTCCCATCTTTAGATGGTTTGTATTGTATTGTTGACACATTTGAAGAGAAATAAAGAAATAGAATCTAATCTTATGTTTACTTCTAGAATGCTTTTTTTTTTTTAATGTTTTTTAAATGAGTGCTTCTGATCCCATCCATTTAGAGTATTTTAATATAACAGCAAATTTCTACTGTGGAGACAAGGAAGAGTTAAACAATTTTATAGCTAGAAAGAATCTTAGAGATCCTGCAACACACATGCTCACACTTACAAATGAAACAGGGTATGTGAGTTTGAGAGACCTGCCTAAGTCATAAGTTAGTAGTGGAACTAGCTTATTAGGCCTGTTGTGCTCAATACCTCCCTAGGGAAACACAGTGATGCAGGTCATACCAAATTCCTCTCCAACAGCCCAACATCTGGCCAGAGAATCGTTCTGTGGCCACCATTCAATATTAAAACCATCATTATTTATTTATCCCCATTGAAAATTTCCTGATAAAGATTGTCACCAGTATATAAAGCATGTCAACCTATTCTCTTGATATTTCCATCGTCTCATTATTCTTAAACACAGACTAATCAGAGTCTAATCTATCCTTTAGCTTGCATTTTTCCTCTTAAAAGCCTACCATGGAGCTTGCACTACCTTGTAAATTAGATTTAACCCAATAAAACATACAGTTTTCCCTAATTTGATAGTGGTTATCTATCCTTATATCCTCTATTACAACCTCTACTTCAGCAAGGATATTTTTTTTATACCTCTTTATGTGCATGTCATTTGTCTTAGTGTCTAAATTTTGATAATGATGATAATATTCAAGCATCTATTACTTATGTCAGATTCTGTTCTCATTGCTTTAAATCGATTTACTTCTTTAGCATTTACAATAATTCCACAGCTATAATCTGTCACGTTCACATTTTATTATTCCATGATATAAGTGTTTTGATATAGTTTTATTCTACTGTGGCTGCAATGAATTATCATACATTCAGAGGCTTAAAATCACACACTTTTAGCTTAGCGTCTTGTATAAGCCTGACAGGGGTCTCACTGAGTTAAAATTTAAGTGTTGGTAGGGTTGTGTTGATTCTGGGGGTCTTATGGGAGAATCTTCTTCATCTTTTCTACCTGCTTAATCAGCTCTTAATTCATTCTTAGCTCTTATCATGATCCAGTATCCTGTATATCATACTTTTGTGTGTGTGTGTGTATGTGTTTGCTTAACCACTGTGAAAATGTAATTTCCCTGATGGCAAGACTTTTCATTTTTTATTTTTTGTAGTTATGTGCTAGTGTCTTAGAACAACGCCTGATAGATACATCATGGGCACTCAGTCCAGTTATGAATGAATGAGTCAAAATTTTCCTTTGCCACTTAATAACATGCTATCTGGGAAAGGATAGACTTTTATTTATTTTTTTTTATTCGAGTTTATTCTTCATTTAACTTTTAAACACTACTATAGTTGAATATTAAAACAAAAGCAAGTAGTGAGCATATTATGATTATAGTCCTTCACTCAATCACTACTGCAAATAAAACACCAGCAGTGGAGTGTTATTCACAGGCCCTACTAAGAGGTCTGACACTGAACACCACCCCGAGGATGATGTTCATCATCCTCATATGCTTCTCCATTGTAATGGCACCGTCTTTCCTGATTTGGATCAAAGTCCACTAATTCTACCTGGTCCATTTCATCAGTCTCTTCTACTTCCTTCCTCTCAGGCAGAAGTTTTTCCAGCAAAGAGAGTTTATCAGGAGAGAGAAAGCCATTCTCAGGAAAGTTTACCTNGCGCCGTCTTTCCTGATTTGGATCAAAGTCCACTAATTCTACCTGGTCCATTTCATCAGTCTCTTCTACTTCCTTCCTCTCAGGCAGAAGTTTTTCCAGCAAAGAGAGTTTATCAGGAGAGAGAAAGCCATTCTCAGGAAAGTTTACCTATAAAATGAAATTTTTACCGTTTAAATGAAAGTTTAAATGATTTATCGCTCCTTAGACAAATTACCATTGACCCATTTTCCCCAGAAAACATGCTTGTAACCACATAATTATTTGGTAAATCAGCCAATCCCAGGTTAGTTAGAACAAATGGTCTAAGAAGACATATATCATCTAGTATTCTGAACCAGAATTCAAGGTAAAGTCTTAAAAAAAAATCCTACTAAATAGTAACTGCACTGTAATGATCACTTCTATTCAGCAAATACATTTTAAGAGAACCCAGCCTAAAACACATTCTAACCCTTTTTAATGGATAAAAAAAGCTATTCTTGATCAGAAAGCAATTTTTAAAATGTTATTTGTGGATCTGAGGTGACTCAATTTAAGGTTAAGGGAAATGGTTGGATTGCTTTGAGAACCAAAGCATTACAATATTTTGTGAGAAATCCACATTAGCTAACATGCTTCTGTTGTACTTTAAAGATACTAGTAATAGCCCTTCATTAGTAAAATACCCACTTGCCATGCATCCCCTTCCCTGCCAGTGATGCAAACCAACCAACTTGATACAGAGAATGTTCAGCATGACAAGAGTAATAATAGATCTAGACAAGGGAGAATATAAGTTTGGCACTTCTAGCAATTCAGAAACTTATAAAATTTTAATAAGCTAATCATTCTCAAATATTTTTGAAGTACTTTCTAAGCTTACCTTAAATTCAATGATTAGGCGACCCTTTTCATATGGCCTACGGTAAATTGGCATGCCTTCATTTAGCACACACTTGATATCTCCATGCTTGACAATCTGACCTAAAAACAGTAAAGCCAAACTCCTTAAATACAATCACATTTTTATGAGGCAGGGAAAATAAAGAGGAACATCCTAGCTCACTGATTAGGAATACATTTATGTGAAACAATGCTGGTTTCTATAAATTTGATTTATAGATTTTTTAGGGGCTCACAATAGAGTCAAGAATGCACAATTTCAGCTCAGCTCAAGGATGGTTATGTTCTGAGCAATACTGAAATGCCACTTTCCTCTATACCCATACTAGCTACTAGCAATGAACACCAGAGTAGAAAGAAACACTTATCTAGTTACCATACCTGGATGAGAAGTGATGACTATGGTTCGGTTGTCAAGAGTAGATATTGGCTTCTGGAAGCCACACAGTGCCTCAACCAGCTGTATGTCCATACACATGAAAAGGTCTTCTCCTCGTCTGTACAATGGAAACATGGCATATGTTTAGGGCTTTCAAACCACCAATGATTCCAAGTACCAAAATAGGCAATTCTGTTCTTAGAAACAAATGGTATATTTTAAAAGATGCCCTTCTTCATTTTTAAAATGAGCTGAGAACAGGAACAGCAAATACATGTAACCTGCCAGCAGAGTTTCCTGGACAAGCTTCAGAATCCCTCCACACATTCTAGGCAGTGGAACACATCTCAGACTGGGTCCTGGATAAGTCAGGGTCTATGAAAAGGGGATATGGCCAATTTCAAGGCAACAGTAAGATCTTCTTTACTGATGTACATGAATTAATATAGTGCCTGGCACATTGTGAACTCAACCTTTTAGAACAGTACACTTCCTCCTCCTCGTGCTTGCTTGCTTTTCCAATTCATATTAGTAATATCTTTTCATCACAGATTACTCTCCAGAAATAGAGGATTCACCTCGAATGATAGCATCAAAATTCTGAGCTTGACAGCATTTCCCATTACTGTTGAGACACTATTAATTCAAAACCTGTTCTTTCAAGATGTCACTCCCAACAGTTACTGTAGTCCTATTCCTGTCAAATGTTGCAACCAAGCTTATCACAAACTCAGGAAATGAAGAAACTGGTGAGAACTTTAAGGCACATATTTCAAAATTAGTTTTGAAAAAAATTTATTAAAAAAATCTGGGAGCTAAATTTTGTCATGGGATGTGTTCCCTAATCCACCTACTTATACAACACATCTTCTAATTGAAGCATATCCTTCTAAACAAGATCAGGCAACAATTTATGTAAATTCAGACACAAAAACAGAATCTGATTCTTTGAAACTTTGATGATTTAACAATCATTTATAAAAGACATACATAGCCTCATTCTTCTGCTATACTTTTCTAGGTTATTTCCAAAAACAGTGTTGTAAACCTAATGAAAAGCTCATTCAAACTGGAAAAAAAAAAATCCCAAATAGGCAAGCTGTCAGTTTGAGTATTTTGTAAATTTTTACCGAGTAAAAACAGCATGGTCCTTCTGATCTAAAACAATGATAATATCTCCTGGCTCCANATTCTAAAGGAGATCAGCCCTGGGTGTTCTTTGGAAGGAAGGATGCTAAAGCTGAAACTCCAGTACTTTGGCCACCTCATGTGAAGAGTTGACTCACTGGAAAAGACTCTGATGCTGGGAGGGATTGGGGGCAGGAGGAGAAGGGGACGACAGAGGATGAGACGGCTGGATGGCATCACCAACTCGATTGACAAGAGTTTGAGTGAACTCTGGGAGATGGTGATGGACAGGGAGGCCTGGTGTGCTGTGATTCATGGGGTCTCAAAGAGTCAACTGAACTGAGACAGCATATTAAAAAGCAGACATTACTTTGCCAACAAAAGTCCATCTAGTCAAGGTTATGATTTTTCCAGTAGTCATGCATGGATGTGAGAGTTGGACTATAAAGTAATTAGCCTCCAATTAAAATAAATTAATTAATTTTTTAAAAAAGAAAGCTGAGCACTGAAGAATTGATGCTTTTGAACTGTGGTGTGGGTGAAGACTCTTGAGAGTCCCTTGGACAGCAAGGAGATCCAACCAGTCCATCCTAAAGTAGATCAGTCCTGAGTATTCATTGGAAGGACTAATGTTGAAGCTGAAACTCCAATACTTTGGCCACCTGAGGTGAAGAGCCAACTCACTTGAAAAGACCCTGATGCTGGGAAAGATTGAAGGCAGGAGGAGAAGGGGATGGCAGAGGATGAGATGGTTGGATGGCATCATTGACTCAATGGACATGAGTTTGGGTAAACTCCAGGAGATGGTGATGGACAGGGGCCCTGGCGTTCTGCAGTCCATGGGGTCACAAAGAGTTGGACACAACCAAGTGACTGAACTGAACTGAATATACCACTTAAAGCTGTGCCCACTATTATGACGACTTTGTTGTGTGTTCTTATAGATTCAGTTTCAAAAGTCAAAGTGGGATGCAGAGTAGTGTCTGAGTAGTGAGGAGGGGAGAAGCTTTGAATTCTTCTTATTGTAAAAGATCCTTACATTTTATGTGTTATTTAACTCTGTTAGAACCTGATGAAAGCCAAGAACACTCTCCTCAAATTTCACATCCCTACCACAGTACAGTATTTTAGGTCCTGAAGACTATTTGACCAAACATGTTCACAAGGCTCATATAAAGAACCTTAAAATCTACCTAGAGGTTATGGTATATGATTAAATACGGCACAGTATGTTAATATAGCAGGAATAGGCTACGGTGACAGAAAGCAGGCACCAAGTTATTATTACAGGCCAGGTTAGGTACTATTTTGAAGATCTGAATTAACACTGTAGTGGTCCGAGCTGGAGAAAACACTTAAGCAAAGCCACGTCCATTGTCTGAGTGTTTTGGAGAGTGACAGAGAAGTCATCCCTGACTCTAATATTGCCATCCTCGGTAGACCTGTACTTTGTATGTTTTTTACTTAAAATGAAAATAGCTATATTGGCTATGTGAAGAACTTGTGAAGAAAGAAATAAAAGTTCAGAAGCACTTTAATGAACTTTTCCTCTATTTACTTCCCACATAATAAACTTAAAGTTGTTTTAGTTCTCATCAAATTACAATCCAGATCTCATCCACCAGATGATTATTCTTCAGGGATTCTTTGGCCTAGAAAGAGAGGACTTCATTAAAAAGTCCCTAACACATGCTCCTACAGAACTGCTTCAATTGTCACCACAATGCAGTGTTATAACTAGAAATAGCACCAAGTCATGCAATGAACGTAATATTCCTACTTCTACTGTCAGGGTGTCAGGAAGGACCCTGAGCTACTCGATCACCAGATATTAAAAAGCAGCTGTTTCAAGTCACATGAAGTGACCACTACTGCTTACAAGTCAGGATAAGTAAATCTTGCCCAGTCTCGATGGGGGATTGACACTTAAAGTTGGCTCTAATATATACTGGCCAGAATAGACTGTAAAAAAAATTTTTTTTAATTTCTCTTCTTTAATATTCCAAGAGGAAATAACCCCACCATAGAAAAAGAAAATTGTCCAATTTGGAAGACTTCAATGAAACTAATTTACACTACAATAGAAAAATCTAGCTTGATATCTGCCTCTATTAAAGGTGGTGAATTTAAAAACTCCTGAGTCTTATTTGTCAAAACATCACTCACAAAGATACTGAAACTCTTATTTTTTTTTCTCTTATGGAAAACTATTAGGGTGATTAGAGAAAGAAGCTGAAGAAGGAAATGGCAACCCACTCCAGTATTCTTGCCTGGAAAATCTCATGGACAGAGGAGCCTGGAAGGCTACAGTCCATGGGTCGCAAAGAGTCGGACACAACTTAGCGACTAAGCAAACAACAACAACATAGAAAGAAAACTTTTAGAAAGTAGTATCTCTAGGTTCCCTAAAGTTTATGTCAAACTCAGTATTATTTACTTTACAAAATAAAAAGATCATGACAATTTTTATTAAAAAATATACAAAGCAAAAGAGAAATAACTCACTAAATAACAATTGATTTATTTCATTTGGGGCACCTCCCTGTTTAAGGACTTGATAGAAAGCTGTGAATTTTTAAAAAATGAGAAAGGTACAACTCTTGCGCTCAGGAAGTTCCTTGCCAAATATTGGAAATAAATTATTTAACAAAGTCACTATTCATCAAAAGCCATAATGTTTATTAAAAGATATGCAGATCACACCCAGAGAGCACCAAGCAACCAGAAGTGAAATCGTGGGGCAACAGAAGCAAGAGATGATGTGGAAAGCCTGAACTGGAAGCAGAGGGGCTTGCAGAGGCAGGTCAACGCCTGGGAGAGTGTACTGAATGTGGCGGGTGAACACCCGCCAATCGGGGTTGAGCAGGTGACGACTTTGACAATGGTGAAGCATAGATTTGGTATCAGGAAAAGAAAAAAAGAGATAATTTGGAGATACTGCAATTGCCCACCTAAGAGATTTTGAAGTCGTGAGGTGAATTCTAGAAATATGGTATCTAGAAAGCAAAATCACAGAACTCTATGACTGACTACAATGAGGCGAGTGAGTGAGGGAGAGGCAGAGCGGAGGATGATTGAACAACTGACTCCGTCGGGGAGGAAGAGAGGGGACAGTTGGGGGAGGAAGGTCAGGTCCTCATAGGGCCAGTGACAGAAAATGACCCCTGCATCAACTCCATTCCATGTTCTGAAAGTTCAAAAACCTCATCCAGCAGAGACCTGTTCTATTTTTACCTCTCCAGACTCCTTCAATAGATCTTTAAGGTTTTATTTCCCTGGACAAATCAACTAACCCCTTCACAGATCCAGTATTTTATACAGGGAAAATACTGTAATTCTTTCAAAATGTATGTTATTAGTAGAACATTTTTAAGTGTGTTAATTTAGAACAAGGTACATCTTCCCCTCCCTTGCTAAATGTCTCATGTTTCAATCATCTTCAAGTTAACTACTGCTATGCTGATCACAAAGCACCTAGTTTGGGGGGAGGAGGGTGGTCTCAATTATAAACCAGAGTCTGTACCTTTAGCATTCAACTATATCGAGGTATAATTTGGAGATCAAACCAGTCAATCCTAAAGGAAATAAACCTTGAATATTCCTTGGAAGGACTGATGCTGAAGCTAAAGCACTAATATTTTGGCCACCTGATGCAAAGAGCTGACTCACTGGAAGGGACCCTGATGCTAGGAAAGATTGAAGGCAGGAGGAGAAGGGGATGACAGAGGATGAGATGGGTGGATGGCATAAAAGACTCAATGGACATGGGTTTGAGCAAACTCTGGGGAAATAGTGAAGGACAGGGAAGCCTGGCATGCTGCAGTCCATGGGGTCGCAAAGAGTCGGACATGACTGAACAACATAATTTGCCCAAAATAATACACACATATTTAAATGTACATTTCTAGAGTTTCAATGTATTAATGATCTCATATAACAACCACCACAACCAATAAATCATATATTTCTATTACCTCCCCAAATTTTGTTTATGTCTTTTTCTAGCTAATTCCCTCTCCCTAATGGTCCAGTGTGGTAGCCATGAAGGTCAGTCTCTATTAAAAAGTTTATTCAGGGAAAGATGTGTTATCAGTTTCCCACTGTAGCAGCCACGAGATCCACTGCACTGTAAGAACTAAGGTCAGGCTCCAGCCAGTGACTGAGAACAGCAATGAAACTAGGACCTGGACATTTCTGCCCAGTGTATGACTCCTCAACCAACAATCTTTATACCAGAGCTCTCTGTTGGAAGCTCAGACATCCCGAGCTGCACTGCAGCCTGAGGCTCTTCCTGCCCAGTTCTCACTTCAACCCCTTCTTAAATGGATCACAAACATGCATGGTGGTCTCAAAGCTTTCTGAGCCTCCTTTTGCTCCCATTCTCCCTTCACAGGTTATTACCTTCAATAAATTTCTTGTAATTCTTACTCCATCTTGGTATCTGCTTCCTGGATGACTTCCTGATGCTTCCCGAATTGATACTCTGCTTCCAGCAACAGCTGATCTACTTTTTGTCAGTGGAGATAAGATTCGTGTTTTCTGTGATTATAGTATGTATTCATTTGTGCATGTCTTTTACTCAGCATGACAATTTGGGGACTTATCGATTTTGCTGAAGTTGTCAGGAGCTAATTGCATTTTTATTGCTAAGTAGTATTCTATCAAAACTGTTGACTGGCAATTGAGTTGTTACCAGTTGGAGCTAGTAATAGTGAAGCTGCCATGAATGGCTCCGTATAATTCTCTGTATGGACATATCTTTTCATTGATCTTAGTTAAATATGTAGCAGTGAAACTACTGGTCATGAATTAATTATATTTTCAGTTTTACAGGAAACTGCTTTTCTAAAGTTACTATAGCATTTTACAATCTCATCGAAAATATATAAAAATTCTAGTTGTTCCACATCTTATACCACCTTGCTATTAATAATAATGTTTTCTTCATTCCACGTATTACAATGGATATGTACTGATATCTCACTGTGGCTTTATTTTACATCTCCCTATTGACCAATGAAGCTGAGCATTATATATCTTATTTTGCCCATTATTTTCTTTTATTGAGTTGGAGAGTCATTTAAATATTCTTCATACAAGTATTTTACCATGACACACTCAGTGATTTTCTATTGTTTATCTGAAAGCTGTATCTGAAATATTAACTTTAGCTTTATTGATAGAAAAGAAGTTTAAGATTTTTAAAGGACCAAGATACCAAGAGCAGTACCTAACATGTTTTGATGTAATACCATAGCATTTTTGCTATGAACCATTTATATTCTACATGCTTAATCTCATTGAATCCTCATAGCAACACTCTGGAATTTATCATTATCATCACTTTTCAGATGAAGAACCAGAAGTACAGCATGTATGTAACACTGCACCAGCAGGCGGCACAGGTTTTCTGGCTCTGGATCCAAGCTCTGTGCTGAATCGCTCCTTATGGAAGGAGACCTATTTTTACTGAGCCATTTAGAGATTCCACAATGTTTCGTGTTAACATTTAGGCTAAAAACAGTAAAAACTGGGACACAAACCCAAACACCCCAGGGATCTGAACAATTAGAAGAATAATGAGCACTTGACATGTGCAATCAAACTGTGCAACATGCAACCCAAATGTTCCCAGAAATCTCAGTGCCATGAAAAGGCAATTCTTAAGTTAGGTATTCAGGTAACTTGGGTCTTTCCCTATAGCCTCACAAGTCTAAAGATGAAAACCTGTAACTAATCTCCACTTAAACACCTACACATAAGGGAAAACTTTAAAAATAATGCACCATCAAGCAATATTAATATTTTATCTAACCATATTGCTTGCACACACATTAAATACTCATTAAAGAGTATGAGTACTGCCAAAACAAATTTTTGGCAGTGCTGTCCAGAAATAAATTTTTTGTGAGTCACATATGTAATTTAAAATCTAATTGCCACATTAAAATCTAAAAGGAAACAAATGAATTTTATATTTTATTTAAGATATCATCCAAAATATTACAGCTTTAACATGTAATCTACATAAACTCGAGAAATTTATGAATTTTTTCCATACTAAGTCTTTGACATCAAGTGTGTTTTTTACAATTGCATCTCAATTTATGCTGGCTACTTTTCAAGTGCTTAATAGCAGCATGAGTTTAGGGTCTACCATAATGGGTGATGCAGGTGTAGAAAGCAACCTGAAACACTTACTAAGTACCTATCATACATAAAAATTGTATTACCTACTAAGTAAACCAACCGGAAAAAAAAATCACAGTGCACCACTAAACTAATTACAGTGAATTTGTGAAAAAAAATTTTCTACTGAGAGGACAAATGACAGCATGCAGCCATCTCTGAGAAGTTCAGCAGTGTTTGTCACAGCAGGTTTTGTAAGAGCAGGTTTGTAGAGCAAGTTTTGTAAGAATTTATGGCAGGGATTTCTGAGATACTGAGCAAAAGTATGTGTCTTAAGTATGTGAGATTTAGGAAGAGGATTTAGGCATAAAATATATACATATACACAGAGGTAGAAAAAGCCTGATACATTCCAGTGACAATAGATGAGCCAGCATTACAGACCATAAACTAGAAATTGAATTTGAAGAGTGTTTAAAGATTAGCCAGGTCTTAAGCATATGAACGGAGAAGGCAATAGCACCCCACTCCAGTACTCTTGCCTGGAAAATCCCATGAACAGAGGAGCCTGGAAGGCTGCAGTCCATGGGGTCGCTGAGGGTCGGGCACGACTGAGCTACTTCACTTTCACTTTTCACTTTCATGCATTGGAGAAGGAAACGGCAACCCACTCCAGTGTTCTTGCCTGGAGAATCCCAGGGACAGGGGAGCCGGTGGGCTGCTGTCTATGGGGTCGCACAGAGTCGGACACGACTGAAGTGACTTAGCAGCAAGCATATGAATAAGCAAAGGAAGAGAGATGTAACACTGGAACAAAAAAATGTGAACACTAAAATAACAGTCTAATGACATAAATATTCTTTTCTAATAAATGAGGTGCTAGTTAAATGTCTGAATGTTTGAATGGGATATGATGTGTTAAATGTATATATAGCAGCTAAAACTTTATTGGAAGGAAAAGGAAAGCCACAGGTTGATAAGTTGAGAGCCTAGTGTGCTGATGAAGACCTAAGTTGATGAGAGTCTTATCCAAACCAAAATGGAAGTAATGGGAGAAATAATGGAAAAGATAAAGATCCTAGAGTCATTTTATGACTAAATGTGGAAAGAATACACCAAAGGTTTACACTGTGGATCAAAGGAGAAACACTGGTGTCAGTGGTGATAAATGAATGGAGGGATTCATTCCTTGTTTGTAGGAAAGACTGAGTGTAACTATAGACTTAATGAAATCAAAGAGATTGTGATATCTAACTAAATATTTGCAGTGGACAAAGACATATGCGAGGGCTTATTAGGAAAGAGATTCTGCTAGAAACACGCAAAGCAATAGTCATGAGACTATGTGACACTGCTGAGGGAAAAAGAACAAAAGTTAGGGAGAGTAAGTCAGAAATCTATAAGGCAGATTAAAATAGAGGCCTACATTATGAAAATGTGAGAAAGTTTTTGTAGAGAATGCTCTAGAGAATAAACTAAAGAAGAATAAAAGACTCAAATATCAGCTAGGTAGAAAGGCCATACGTATTGGTATGTGCAAACATACAGCTGCATAAATGTCAAGTTTACTATCTTGTATGGCAATATTTCTATGTACACTATAACCTTTAACAGTACAGAAATGAAAGCAAGCGAGGATTGCCTGTGTAGTCACAAAATCCTTTTTCTATTATATCCTTGTCCCTGTTTTGCATAACATGACTGCATGTAATCCTAGTATTGTGTGTTCTCTTTATTAATAAATCCTTGTATAAATCTCACAAGGATTTCTCTAAAGACTAACATGGCCTGCCAAACCACACTTCAGGTTGAATTTTAATAAATTCCATAAAATGCTACCAAACATATTTTTGAGACTTTTATATTTTCACTGTTATTTCTTCCCATGCCTTCTATTTTTACTGGTTTCTTTTGTGGATATACTGGTTATACTGGATATACCTTTCAGAGACTCTCTCTACCCTACTCTTGTTTTGTGATAATAATGTAATACATTGTTATAACTAAAGTTCAGAGTTTACCTTAGGGCTTACTCTTTGTGTTGTACAGTTCTATGAGTTTTAATAAATATATAATGCCATGTAACCATCACTGCAGTATCATTAAGAATAGTTCTACTGGCCTGAACATCCTCTCTTCTCTATCTATTCACTCATCCCTCTGTCCTTACACCAGCCTCTGACAACCACCGATCTTTTTACTGTTTCCATAACTTTGTCTTTTCCAGAATGCCATATTGTTTGAACTACATAGGATGTAGGCTTTTCAGACTGGCTCATTTCACTTTGAAATATGCATTTAAGGATCTGCCATGTGTTCTGTGGCCTGCTAGCTCATTTCTTTTTCTCACCACATAATCTTTCATTGTCTGAATGTACCAGAGTTTATCTACTTACCTATTGAATGATGCTTTAGTTTTTCCCACGTTTTGGCACTTATCTATAAAACTTCTAGAAACTTCTATGCTGAGGATTCTCTAAAGAATATATTTTCAACTCCACTGGGTAATTGCTGAGGACAAGATTGCTGGAACATATGAGAAGCATATATTTAACTTTGAAAGAAAGAGCCAAACTGTTTTCCAAAGTGGCTGCATCACATTGGAATCACACCAGTAACAACTGGTGGTTGTTACTGCTTCACATATTTGACAGCATTAGGTGCTGTGAATGCTTTGGATTTCACAGCCATTCTAATAGGTGTGTAGTGGGCTGTACAGTTTGATAGCTATTTTGTGTGTTGGTAAATGTCTAAGGCAATATCAGAGGACCAAAGGTTCTGCTTTTCTCTTACTGTTGTGATTCAGTCACTCAGTCATGTCTGACTCTGTGACCCCTTGGACGACAGCAGGCCAGGCTTCCCTGTCCTTCAACATTTCCTGGAACTAGCTCAAAGACAGGTCCATTGAGTCAATGATGCCATCCAATCACCTTGCCCTCTGTCACCCCCTTCTCTTCCTGCTTTCAATCTTTGCAAGCATCAGGGTCTTTCCCAGTGAGTTGGCTCTTCGCATCAGGTAGCCAAACTACTGGGGCTTCAGCTTCAACATCAGTCCTTCCAATGAATATTCAGGGTTGATTTCCTTTGGGACTGACTGGTTTGCTCTCCCTGCAGTCCAAAGGACTCTCAAGAGTCTTCTCCAATACCACAGTTCAAAAGCATCAATTATTTGACACTCAGTCTTCTTTATGGTTCAACTCTCACATTCGTACATGACTGATGGAAAAACCATAGCTTTGACTGTACAGAACTTTGTTGGCAAAGTGATATCTATGCCTTTTAATATGCTGTCTATTTATCCCATAGGTTTTCTTCCAAGGAGCAAAAATCTTTTAATTTACGGCTGCAGTCACTGTCTGCAATGATTTTGGAGCCAAAGAAAATAAAGTCTGTCACTGTTTTCATTGTTTCCCCATCTATTTAACATGAAGTGATGGGACTGGATGCCATGATCTTTGTTTTTGGAATGCTGAGTTTTAAGCCAGTCTTTTCACTCTCCTCTTTCACCTTCATTAAGAGACTCTTTAGTTCCTCTCTGTTTTCTGCCATTAGAGTGGTATAATCTGCATATATGAAGTGGTTGAAAATTCTCCCTGCAATCTTGATTCCAGCTTGTGCATCATCCAGCCTGGCATTTCACATGAAGTACACTGCATATAAGTTAAATAAACAGGATGACAATATACAGCCTTGACGTACTCCTTTCCCAATTTGAACCAGTTTGCTGTTCCAGGTCTGGTACTAACTATTGCTTCTTGACCTGCATACAGGTTTCTTAGGAGTCAGGAAAGGTGGTCTGGTATTCTCATTTCGAAGAATTTTCTAGTTTATTGTGACCCACACAGTCAAAGACTTTAACGTAGTCAATGAAGCAATAGATGTTTTTTTGGAATTCTCTTGATTTTTCTATGAATTGACAGTTGTTGGCAATTTGATCTCTGGTTCATCTGCCTTTTCAGAATCCAGTTTGTATATTTCCAAGCTCTCGGTTCACATATTGCTGAAGCCTAGGTTGGAGGATTTTGAGCATTACCTTGCTAGCATGTGGAATTAGTGCAACTGTGTGGTAGTTTGAACGTTCTTTGGCACTGCCATTTTTGAAATTGGAATAAAAACTGACCTTTTCCAGTCCTGTGGCCATTGCTGAGTTTTCCAAATTTGCTGGTGTACTGAATGCAGCACTTTAACAGCATCATCTTTTAGGATTTGAAGTAGCTCACCTGGAATCCCATCAACTCCATTAGCTTTGTTCATAGTGATGCTTCCTAAGGCCCACTTGACTTCTCANGCAATATATACTTATTAAAGGAAATTGAAGAAAGTATAAGTAAACAAAGGAAGACAACAGAATGAATGTAATCTGTGACCTGGAAATAATCACTCAGTTTGTGTTTCCTCAAGAAGGGCTTTTTCTGGTTGGTATGGTGCCTGGGGAGCACTACTGGCATTTAACAAGTAAGGCCCAAGGATGAGAAACATCCCACAGTGAATGAGAGTCCCCAAAGCAAAGAACTGTCCAGCTGGAAATGCAGAGTGCTTCACTGAGAACAACTGAGAGTCTGGTACGTTCACTTCAAGTCTTTGTACACATGCATAATACACACACTTGTTTTTTTAATAAAGGTGGATTATACTATACAAGCTATCCATATTGTTTTATAATCTATTCTTTTCACTTACTGCAGCAAGAGTATCCTTCCTCTCCATCAGTTATTCTTCCACACCAACATTTTAATGACTGCTCAGCGTAACTGCTCTAAGGATCAACCAGAATGCCTTTAACTAAGTCCTTACTGTCAAACTTCTANTGTTTTTTTAATAAAGGTGGATTATACTATACAAGCTATCCATATTGTTTTATAATCTATTCTTTTCACTTACTGCAGCAAGAGTATCCTTCCTCTCCATCAGTTATTCTTCCACACCAACATTTTAATGACTGCTCAGCGTAACTGCTCTAAGGATCAACCAGAATGCCTTTAACTAAGTCCTTACTGTCAAACTTCTAGCATATTTTAAAAACTTTATATAATAAGCAATGCTAAAGTTAGCATCCTTATTCTTAAAATTTTATGATCATTTAAGTTCTTTGAAGTGAAACTGCTGATTTGAAGAATATCAATGTTCTAAATATAGATTTCCAACATGACCTCAAGAATGATTTGAATCAATTTTTCTCAACCCTTCTGTTGAAAGAACATCTCCAACACAGAGTGGCTGAAAATGTAGCATGAACTGAGGGCACTGTGATCCAAAACAATAGCTGGTCCCTTTTCTATCCCACATCCAAGTAGGTACCAGGACTCATTGTTGAGACAATCAAACTAAATCATGAAAGTTCAAATACCAGACTGTTTCATTATTCTTCCATCAATAAAGTACAAAAAGAAAGAAGAGGGATTTTCAGGGGAACAGACATGAAGTGGAACACTAGGGTTAGTTTTTTCTCCTGAACCCTCCTCTGTAGAGGCAGGTGGTACCTCATGAGGTTGGAGATGTCTGTCAGCAGAGACACTGGCATCTTATTCCCTGACAGATGCAGCGTGAGAAGCAGGGCCTGCTGAGCTTTCCTGGTGCCAACAGAGTATGAGCCCACAACCTCTCGGACCTGGGGACTGACATACTGCATTGGAGAGTTCAGTTTCCATCACCCGCACGTACCCTGACTCCTCAGAGTTAAGGCTGATGTGGGAAGGCTCCTAGGTTTCCCATGGGTCCAGATAAGGCCTTAAGAAGAAGTGTTGGGAAGGGGTCGGCTAGCAAAGATGTGAAGGCAATGACAGGGCAGCATGCTTGTCCCAGACCCCTGAGATGAGGCGGTGACCAGTCCAACCCATTTAGACCACATTGGAGAGTCACCAGGATATCAGTGGCTGTGTGGAATGAAACCCATATCCCCTCAAGAGCAAAGATATTCCTACCTGCATCCATCATCCCTTCCCCCTCTACAGACCTACCTTCCCATTTCAGCTGAAATTGGGGGAAAGGGAAATTTGAGCTCCTGGTAAGCTCCAGCAAAAAATAAATCTTGATTTGATTGAATGTTTATAGAATGAGTCTGTTTTACATTGGAAATAACTAAAATAAGTTTAAATACAAGGCCTTAAAGATGAAACTAAGCTTTAGTGCTTATCAGGAAGTTGTCAAAGTCAGATGAGCTTGAGGTTGTTCCTCCTCTGGAAATGCTCTCATTCTAGAAATTGTTGGCATGGAAAGAGGAAGCCCTCTCTGGTCCATTTCCTTTTGATGGATTTCCTTGCCTTTGAGTAAAATGGAAAAGGGCCAAGAAGATGCCTAAGCCAATTTTCACAATTGCAAACTACTTAGACTTGCCCCCATGTGGAAGCTCTATCAGAACTGGGTACCAAAGCTTCATAAGAACAGAGTGCTTTTGTTGGCCTTGCCCCAGGGGAAATGGGCTTCCCAGGTGGAGCAACTGGTAAAGAATCTGTCTGCCAATGCAGGAGATGCCGGTTCAATACCTCAGTCAGGAAGATCCCCTGGAATAGGAAATGGCAACCCACTCTGGCATACTTGCCTAGGAAATTCCACAGACAGAGGAGCCTGACAGACGTGGTCTCAAAAGAGTTAGATACAACTTAGTCACTGAACAACAAAAGATCTTCTAGAAAATGGATATAAAAGAAGAGGATTTGGATATGGGATGCTGAGTCCTCGTAATCTCTCTAAACATCTCTAATCCAGAAGCAAGCAAGCAAGTCTTAAGAACATGAGGCACTGAGAGGGTGGCAACAGCTTCAGTGAGCCTGGGGCGCCTCAAATCTGTGTTCCACAGAACAGCCCGTACTACTCTCCATGGGTTTTACATCAAAAAACCACAAGGAAAGACAGCAACTATGCCACTAACACAATATATTAGGCTCTAGATTATCCTCAGTTTAAAAGTAAGATTGCTAACTTTGTTTTCTATAGCGTTTCCCAAAATTATATCTTTCCAATTTTCAGCCAGTTCAGTGGCTCAGTCATGTCCGTCTCTTTGCAACTGCATGGACTGCAGCACGCCAGGCCTCCCGTCCATCACCACCTCCCGGAGTTTACACAAACCCATGTCCATCGAGTCAGTGAGGCCATCCAGCCATCTCATCCTCTGTCATCCCCTTCTCCTCCCCTCAATCTTTCCCAGCATCAGGGTCTTTTCAAATGAGTCAGTTCTTCACATCAGGTTAACAAAGTATTGGAGTTTCAGCTTCAACATCAGTCCTTTCAATGAACATTCATGACTGATTTCCTTTAGGATGGACTAGTTGGATCTCCTTGCAGTCCAAGGGACTCTCAAGAGTCTTGTCCAACACCACAGTTCAAAAGCATCAGTTCTTCGATGCTCAGCTTTATAGTCCAACTCTCACATCCATATATGATTACTGGAAAAACCATAGCCTTGACTAGACGGACTTTTGTTGGCAAAGTAATGTCTGCTTTTCAATATGCTGTCTAGGTTGGTCATAACTTTTCTTCCAAGGATAAGCGTCTTTTTATTTCATGGCTGCAATCACCATCTGCAGTGATTTTGGAACCCCCTCAAAATAAAGTCTTTCATTGTTTCCACTGTTTCTCCATATATTTGCCATGAAGTGATGGGACTGAATGCCATGATATTCATTTTCTGAATGTTGAGCTTTAAGCCAATGTTCTCACTCTCTTCTTTCACTTCCATAAAGAAACTCTTTAGTTCTTCTTCACTTTCTGAGATAAGGGTTCCAAATTTAACATATATGTAATAATCATTGGAACTGAATTGGGGAAATCCAATGCAAAATAATAGCAGTATGACTTTATTTATATAAATAGATTATTCAGACTTCCCTGGTGGCTCAAATGGTAAAGCGTCTGCCTACAATACAGGAGAGACCCGGGTTCAGTCCCTGGGTCGGGAAGATCCCGTGGTGAAGGAAATGGCAACCCACTCCAGCACTCTTGCCTGGA
>SJYV01011561.1:14505-67163 GCA_006410875.1 Neotragus pygmaeus | reverse complement strand
CTTTATAGTCCAACTCTCACATCCATATATGATTACTGGAAAAACCATAGCCTTGACTAGACGGACTTTTGTTGGCAAAGTAATGTCTGCTTTTCAATATGCTGTCTAGGTTGGTCATAACTTTTCTTCCAAGGATAAGCGTCTTTTTATTTCATGGCTGCAATCACCATCTGCAGTGATTTTGGAGCCCCCTCAAAATAGTCTTTCATTGTTTCCACTGTTTCTCCATATATTTGCCATGAAGTGATGGGACCGAATGCCATGATATTCATTTTCTGAATGTTGAGCTTTAAGCCAATGTTCTCACTCTTCTTTCACTTCCATAAAGAAACTCTTTAGTTCTTCTTCACTTTCTGAGATAAGGGTTCCAAATTTAACATATATGTAATAATCATTGGAACTGAATTGGGGAAATCCAATGCAAAATAATAGCAGTATGACTTTATTTATATAAATAGATTATTCAGACTTCCCTGGTGGCTCAAATGGTAAAGCGTCTGCCTACAATACAGGAGAGACCCGGGTTCAGTCCCTGGGTCGGGAAGATCCTGTGGTGAAGGGAATGGCAACCCACTCCAGTACTCTTGCCTGGAAAATCCCACGGATGGAACAGCCTGGTAGGCTACAGTCCATGGGGTCGCAAAGAGTGGGACACCACTCAACGACTTCACTTTCTTTTTTTGTGTTTGAAATTCACTTGTTAAACATCATCAAAATATAAACAAATATAGAAGAGACCTTCTNACTCTTGCCTGGAAAATCCCACGGATGGAACAGCCTGGTAGGCTACAGTCCATGGGGTCGCAAAGAGTGGGACACCACTCAACGACTTCACTTTCTTTTTTTGTGTTTGAAATTCACTTGTTAAACATCATCAAAATATAAACAAATATAGAAGAGACCTTCTACAATCACTAATCTAACACAACTCAGGGAAAATATTGGCTCCTTCTTCGCAAAATGTTTTAACTACAATACACTGCAGTTGGTTGTTTATTTCTTTTTTTATTATTATTAACATCTTTTAATTTTTACTTTATTCTACTTTACAATACTGTATTGGTTTTGCCATACATCGACATGAATCCACCACAGGTATATACGAGCTCCCAATCCTGAATCCCCCTCCCACCTCCCACCCCACATCGTCTCTCTGGATCTTTTCCCCAACATCTCATCTCATTTATACTCTCACTCTGTGCAGGGGCTGGCCAGTTACAGACAAGTAGGTTTAGTTCAGAAAGGTTAAATGAGTTGCCAGGAGTCTGGCAATGCATAATTGAACAAACTGACCTAAAAGTCAAGCCATTAAACAGACTCAAAATATTCTGAACTCATTTAGTCCAACACTTTTATTTCACAGATGAGAAAATCCATGCTCAGAGGGGTGAAATGACATCATCCAGAGAGACAGGAGCAACTCCATGTTCCCTGACTTAAAAGCACATGCTTCTGCACTCAGTCATGCTTCTCCTATATGTGATCAAATCCAATTAGTGTGGATAAGCCAGGTGCTCAGTACAAAGACCAGAGAAGGCAATGGCAACCCACTCCAGTACTCTTGCCTGGAAAATCCCATGGACGGGGGAGCCTGGTAGGCTACAGTCCATGGGGTCGCTAAGAGTCGGACACGACTGAGCGACTTCACTTTCACTTTTATGCATTGGAGAAGGAAATGGCAACCCACTCCAGTGTTCTTGCCTAGAGAATCCCAGGGTCGGGGAAGCCTGGTGGGCTGCCGTCTGTGGGATTGCACAGAGTCGGACATGACTGAATCGATTTAGCAGCAGCAGCAGTAGAAATACAGAGACCACTTAGCTATCATAGAAAGTAGTTTTAGTCAGAACACTTGTGATCTGCCCTTGATTCAAACACCAATATTAGTTTCCTTTTTCAGGAAGAATACTATAGAAGAAGGATTGTTATTATAAGCAGTTATTAATAGTTAATGGAGATTATTTTTTAAAGTGCTCATTTTACATATATTGCAATGTTAGAAATTAAAGATGAAGTCTTTTTGGTAACATTATACATTTTGTGTGATGATTATATTAAGCCCTAAAGTCAGTGACACACATAGGAAGTACGTGCGTTTTCCAATTTTGCCACAGACAGTAAATAATATATAACCCACTGCATAAAAACTGAGGCCTTAAGGCAACTCTGTGTGTGCTCATTCAGGAAACACATATGGCATGAAATAATACAGTGTATGATGAGAGGGCAATTTTCTGCTTTTTTATAAAATGTATATACATGTGAATTGGAGATGATATGCTAATAGGGCTTCTCAGACTTATATCATTCCCTTGTGAGCACGAACAGTTAAATTCTATGTGATTTTCTTAAATTATAAATTCACATTATTCTCAGTTCCCAAAGCTACAACTGAATTCATTCTTATGAACTGAGTTCCAAATACATTCATCATATTGTGTAGGTGTGAAGAACACAAAAGAGAAATAAAATAGTTGCCATCTTTAATCAGGAAGACAAAATATATATATCCCTTCTTTTTATTTTTGTATTTATTCAGTTATTTCTTTATCAAACAGTGTCTCAGTGTTCTTTGTATTAATGTACACTACAACCTTAACAGAAATTAAATAATACTTTTGGAATTTTTAAAACATTTCTCAAGTGGTACTAGAACTACCAGGTAAAGAGGAATATTTAAAATGCAACTTACATATACAAATGTTTGGTAAAGTTTTAATAAAGTTTTTTAAATAAAAGAATTACCTCATATTTGAGTTGACAAATTACTAATTTTCCCCTCAGAGAAGAACAATTAGATTGATAAATCACCTAACTCTAGTTCTCATAATTGTGTATTTGTATGCAAAACACAATTGGCATCTCATTTATCTTATTTTTATTCCTCTGAATTCAAGTAAACAAATTTTGTTCTAGATTTGTATTTTGAATGTTTTGAGAACCTAGGATCTCATTCTGTATTGTATCTTGACAAAGTAAAAATCACCAAATATTTCCCTGAAAATTAGAAAACTAAAAGCCTTTATCTGACAGTATAAAAAATCAAATTATTCTTGCTTTTTAGGAACATGAAAGTTGATTATCAGTGAAGTATGGAATAAGATTACTGTATGTCATAATCAATAAACACATCTTACTCATTTTATTCCTACCATTTAAAATTATTAATGTTATTTTCCAGGCTTTTGATTGAATTACAAGGTGAAAATATGGCTCAGATGGTAATACAAGTTTAAAAAAAAACTAAATTTAAAATAATCTGACATATAATAGTATCTGATTAATGAATGTGTGTGGGCTCAGTTGTGTCCAACTCTTTGCAACCCCATGGACTGTGGCCTGCCAGGCTCCACTGTCCATGGAATTTTCCAAGCAAGAAAACTGGAGTGGGTTGCCACTATTAAGAATATTGTGAATTTTGCATGTGAAGGACTGGTAGCAGTAGATGTTAGCCACAGGCACAATGAAAAGTAATTCATAAAAGTATGAACACTGCTCTCATGCAGAATTCAGCAGAATTTTAATCCATGTGGAAATGGCAATCCACTTCAGTATTCTTGCCTGGAGAATCCCATGGACAGAGGAGCCTGGTGGGCTACAGTCCATGGGGTCGCAAAGAGTTGGACATGACAGAGCAACTTCACTTTCACTTTCAAGCATTTATGAAGGAATAAACCAAAAGCACAAATATGATCTGAAGCTGTTCGCTGGTGTGCCTTGGAGCAGTTCTATCACACTCTTCCTATATTTCTCTAACAAACAAAACTATCATCACAATCAGTTCTGTGCAGACTAAAATTGGATCTGTAGTCATGTATACATTGCAGGGTTGTAATGCTTACAAATTATTAACCACTGGTGCCAGAACTCAGGTGCAAGTCTTTTTACATTCCTGTGTCTCAGCAACTAGAATATTGTGGCTCTTATCTCCATGTGCATGAGGTGATTCCATAGTCTACTGTCAAAAACAAAATTCAAGGATAATATTTATCGAGAGGATAAGTCTCTCTCATTTCAAACAGAAAGTGTTTTTCCTATGATGGATATATACGTGTTACAAAAACAAGTTCTCAAAGACCAAAGATGCTCCTTTTTCCCAGGGGTTAATAAATCAGTCACCTGCCTGGATTGCACGTTCCTTGGGACCAGAGCCATTCACGTGGTATTCAACTTCGCATTCCCCATTGTGTCCAACAGAGCAACCAGCACATACAAATATCTATTACATGACTGAATGCTATTGAATTGTAATGAAAATGTAACCGTAAGTCTATGTCCCTTATAATCTTGTATGTAATGAGAAGGTGCTTTTCTGCTTACCATTTTATAAGATTAAGAGTCATTAGGAAACATGGCTCAGCGGGTAAAGAATCTGCAATACAAGAGACACAGGTGCAATCCCTGGATCATGAGATCCCATGGAGAAAGAAACAGCCACCCACTCCAGTATTCTTGCCTGAAAAATCCCATGGACAGAGGAGCCAGGTGGTTTACAGTCCATGGGGTCACAAAGAGTCTGACACAACTGAACAACTAAGCATAGGAAGCATGATTCATCCATCAAGAATCTGGTGAAATATTAGATAAGAGAAATCTCATCATAAGAGATGAGTTTCTAGATGGAGACAGTTTACACAGCATTAGGAGACTTTCATAAAAGTATAGAATATTGACTTTTACATACTACATTGCAAAATATTATTGACTATAGTCAGTTTGAAATAAAGCAATTGGGTAAATTAGGTTTCTCCCCTATTTACCACATTATGTTTTAATCAAAGACACAATGATATTAATAACATACACTGTTTCCACCACAAACACAAATCACCAAAGCTTTTAGTTTAGGTTTAAATACAATGAACAATTAGGTTGGTTATGTTCAAGCACAAGGCAGGACTCAAACTACTAATTATTTGAGAAAATATGTTATTTCAATTATTAAAAAACATTAAAGGAAAATGTTTACTGTAAATTAAAATATTTCACTAATCTTGACATATATTACCACCTTATAAACAATAATAAAGTCATGTATATGATATATGTATACGTCTTCAAAGAAATCTGAAAGGTCACCTGTGACCTTTGGCTTATTTGTGAAACCAGCCTTAAATGAATTAGCTGATGCCAACATTCATCATCTGATTAATCATTTAATTAAAAGGTCTGTGGTACTCAAGTGTTTCCATACAAATGTGTATCAAGCTAAACATGACAGCTTTGGTAAATCAAGGAAAATAAGGACACTTAAATGTTATAAATCATACTGTCAATCCTACATTGTTCATTTCAGCTTTGTCTTATTTACCTAGTACATACTTGGTGAGCTATTCTCCTACAAATTAAGGCAGGATCACAGAGTATACATGCTTCTACACATTTGACATCAACATTTTCTGGGATACTGTTTATTTATAATCTCAGCTAATTTTTCAAGATGGCACTATTTAGAAACTTTCTTCTGGCTCTGAAGAAAAAAAAAATAAACAAATGAAACCCGAATGTTTCAAGTCTCTGAGATTATAAATATTTCAAGTTTATTTCTTGCACAAAATCTATTTATCTCCATGTACATAGGTCAGTACCTAAATGGGATGTGATAATGAAGTTGACTACTGTACTAATGGCAGAAAGCCAAGAAGAACTAAAGAGCCTCTTAATGAAGGTGAAAGAGGAGAGTGGAAAAGCTGGCTTAAGACTCAACATTCAAAAAATGAAGATCATGGCATCCGGTCCCATCATTTCATGGTAAATAGATGGGGAAAAAATAGAAACAGTGACAGACTTTATTTTCTTGGGCTACAAAATCACTGCAGACAATGACTGCAGCCATTAAATTAACGCTTGCTCTTTGGAAAAAAAGCTATGACAAACCTAGATCGCATATTGAAAAGCAGTGACATCACGTTACCAACAAATATCCATATCATCAAAGCTATGGTTTTTCAAGTAATCATGTATGGATGTGAGACCTGGCCATAAAGAAGGCTGAGCACCAAAGAACTGATACTTCCAAACTGTGGTGCTGGAGAAGACTCTTGAGAATCCCCTGGACTGTAAGATTAAACCAGTCAATCCAAAAGGAATTAACACTGAATATTCATTGGAAGGACTGATCCTGAAGCTCCAATACTTTGGCCACCTGATGAGAAGAACCAACTTGTTGGAAAAGGCCTTGATGCTGGGAAAGATTGAGGGGAGAAGGGGACAACAGAGGATGAGATGGTTGGATGGCATCATTGACTCAATGGACATAAGTCTGAGTAAACTCCATAAGATAGTGAAGGACAGGGAAACCTGGCGTGCTGCAGTCCATGGGGTCACAAAGAGTTGGACATGACTAAGTGACTGAACAACAAGCTGTACTATTTGTCAAGCAGTGGCCATAATTAGTTTATTCAGAATTTTCACTTTCTACCTGGGCAGAAAATTACAAAAATATAAACTTCAGGGACACTGAGGATACAACTCTTTTAGGGCATTCCAGACAATATTAAAGAGATATTTATTTGTTTATTAAGGATTTACTTGAGAAAAAACACATGCAAAGCACTATTGAGCGAATGGAATGGAGCAAATGCTGCAGTGAACGGCTGTATGTTGTAAACCTAGATGGACTACATAATAACACTCAAGTGCCTTTCTTTTATAATATTCTTGGTACAAGAGGATCATCTGTTCTCAATAGAAGTTACCAATTTTACTTGTATAACATCGCTGTTTGAACTTAAAACTTGAATACTTCTGCCAATGCATATTTAGACTATTCTTATTGTGCCAATCAAGTGAATGAGCCTCAAGTAATGAATTGTATGGTTGGCAACTTCTTGGTTGTACACAGGTAAAAATATAGATCAGTAGATGGATTATGCTGATGTATTAAAGAAGCTAATAATATCTGATTTAAAAAATTCTTAAAATTCATGACAGCTGATTTGTCCTTTAATCTAGTATCATAGAAATTATTACTAAGGGTGGCTTCATCCATATGATCAAATTCACAAAAACACTTAGTATCTGTAGTCATACATCTCTGTTAACATCGAAAGGAGATGAGTACACCAGAATAAATATTTTCAAAGGCATAAACTTAGAAAATAAAGAGAGAAAAATAAAAATGAGCTNAGGAGGAGAAGGAGGCAATGGAGGATGAGATGGCTGGGTGGCATCACTGACTTGATGGACGTGAGTCTGAGTGAACTCCGTGAGATGGTGATGGACCGGGAGGCCTGGTGTGCTGTGATTCATGGGGTTGCAAATAGTCGGACACGACTGAGTGACTGAACTGAACTGATATGACAAAAGAAATAAAATCTCATTAATATTAAATTTTTAAAACTTAATTCTAACAAAAATAATTATGAATGTATGACTTTTTAAGAATAGAAAGGATTTATCCACTCAATTATGAGCCAAAAAATATTACTGAGCAGGCAATGGAGTGTCACCAGTGGCTCCATGGTAAAGAATCTGCCTGCTAAGCAGGAGACATGGGTTTAATCCCTGGTTAGGAAGATCCGCTGAAGAAGGAAATGGTAACCCAGTATAGTAATCTTGCCTGGAAAATTTCATGGACAGAGGAGTCTGGTGTGCTACAGTCCATGGGGTTGCAAAGAGTTGAAACAACTTAGCAACAGAACAACAATGCACTGGGTATTATGCATATAACCGGAAACACAAGAACCCTCTGTCTCTGTCTTCAAAACAGTCCATCCCTCAGATGAGATGGACACACTACAGAGTTACTCAGTGCCTAAGGGACTCTAGGAATCTAACCAAGTCAGGGATGACATCAGGAAAACTTCCTTCAAGAAAAACAATTAAGGTAAAGTTCAAAAAAAAAAAAAAAAAAAAGGAACTACTTAGGCAAAAAGGAAGAAAAAGGCAGAGGAGGGAGTGCAAATGAAAGAGCAGGAAAAAGTAGAATAATGTAGAATCTAGTTGAGTAGAAGTGATCACCCAAGGAGACAGCTAGGGTGAGAAAAGGCATGCCGCAGATAAAACTCTATGTAGCTCCACAGCTGGGTACAGTCGGTCAGGTTAAGGAGGAGCAATCAGAAATATGTTACGGGATTACCATAAATACTGATTTTGCACTGCATTCTCTCTTCCTCAAGCAGAACTCAAGACAGCACAGGCAATAATGGGCCCTCCATATCCCAAGTCATTGATTCTAGGAGTCCCGAAGGATACCAAAGGCTCAGCTCCTCAAACTCCTGACATCAATGGCACAGTAAAATGAATGCTTATTTAACCTATATGCAGAGTACATCATGAGAAACGCTGGACTCAAAGAAACACAAGCTGGAATCAAGATTGCCGGGAGAAATATCAATAACCTCNTTAAAATCCCAGTTCAAATTTTTTTTTTTTTTTTTTTTTTTTTTTGCTACAACTATGCTGTAACTTTTAGGTTTATGACTTCAATTTCATTTTTGGACATTCGTAAGACACAACAAGTACCCATAAGAGAAATATCTCCAAATGGTTAACTTTGTTACATCATTTAGACTTCTGCTTTAAAACATGAAAATAAAGAGCAATATTTTTTTAGAAGTGTACGAAGCCTAATTTTGTAAGAAATGAAACATTTTCATGCCTTATTTTCAATTTACATTGTACACATTAAATGGGGGTGAGACAAGGACAGTAGAAGCTTTCCTGGTTTCTTAATATTCTGAAGCAAATAATTTTCCCAGTTAAATCTGCTTGTCCATAATTCTATTTATGAAAACTCAAAAGGAAGGTAAATTTTGAGGAAGGGGTTGGAGATGTGACAATAGCAGATGGAAAAGCACTGCTGGAATCCAGTCTATTACAACTGGCTATGTGACCTGCACTGAGTACTTCCCCTCCGTAAATTTCCTCATCTGTACAGTCAGGAAATTGGTCTAAATCCTGAGCTCTATCTGTTGATGGGTTTCCATGATCCCATTAAGCCCTTTCGGGTGTGTATGTACATTTTTCTGGGACAAGAGTCCATAGTTTCTATTATGTTGGCAAGGATCCGGGAACAAAACATGTTAGTTGCCTCTATACTAAAATCTGAGGGTCCTTCCTAGTTTTGAAAATGGAATAAAGCTACACATAGAATTATAATTTTAGACGGAAATCCAAAATAGTGTAATTATTAGCGTGAGCAATAAGATTATTTGAAGAGCATATTCTACACAAAGGAATACTATCATCAATCACATACTTAAGTATTAGATGAAGAACTTCACTGGAAGGCCAGTCCAGATTTTCCATGAGTAGAATCAATTGTCGCAGACCAATGTAATAACTACATATAATAAAATCTCAATCTGTCACATATTTTCAGTCCTTCCTTTTTATCACAGTTTTAATGACCAGTTCATGTAGGCCTGCTACATAGGATTACAATGAGTGGAAGCAATTCAGGGAAGTTTGTCAGCAAATAAATACTTTCTTACAGATTTCAGGATATCTATTCCAAAACATTTTGATGATAACTTTTGGATGGTTGAATAGCCATGGTTGCTATAGTACACACATATTTATTAAAGACAGAAATAAAAGTCACTCTACACATCACTTATTTCCTTGTTTTATGTCTTAGTGTAATAAAAATTGCTTAATTTTCTCCTACATGTACTCTTCTAGACACTTGTGAAATATCAGTGAACAAACTAATATCTTCTATCCTCATAGTGCTTACATTTCAGAAGGGAAGAAATAAAATAAACAATATGCATAAAAATAATTAAGCCAGTTATTATTTTTAAAGGTGATAAATGCTTTGGCCAAAAATGTAAAAAGAGTAGAAAAATTAGGAACACCAGAGGTAAGGAAAATGGTTCCAATTTTAAATAGGTCAGGGTAGGCTTCACTGAGAAGGTGTTATTTAGCAGAGACCTGAGGAGATAAGGGAGTGAGTCAGGGTTACTTATACACTGGAGAAGAGCTTTCTAGACAGTGGGAAGAGTCAAGGCAAGGGTACAGGAGTCATTAAACAGTCAGGAAGCCTTTGTGGCAGGGAAAAACCAAAAATCACTCTGCTGCTAATGATGTAACCAGCAAGGGCTTAATATCTAAAATACAAAAACAGTTCATACAGCTCAACAATAACAAGAAAGCAAACAACTCAATCAAAAAAATGAGAATACCATAATAGACATTTCTCCAAAGAAGACATACAGATGGCTAGGAGGCACATGAAAAGATGTTCAGCATTGCTAGTTATTAGAGAAATCCAAATCAAAACAACAATGAGGTACTACCTCACATCTGTCAGAATGGTCATTGTTAAAATGTCTATAAATAATAAATGCTGGAGAGGCTGTGGAGAAAAGGGAACTTTCCTACACTATTGGAGGCAATATAAGTTGGGGAAGCCACTATGGAAAACAGGATGATGGTTCCTCAGAAAACTAAAAATAGAATTACCATATGATCCAGCAATCCCAGTCCTGGGCACATACCCAGACAAAACTATAATTCAAAAGAATCCATATACCCCTATGTTTGTAACAGCACTATTCACAATAGCCAAAACTTGAAAACAAGCTAAATGTCCATTGACAGATGAACAGATAAAGAAGATGTGACATACATGCAACGGAATATTACTCAGCCATAAAAAAGAACAAAATAATGCCATTTGAAGCAACATAGATGCAAGCAGAGATTATCATACTAAGTGAAGTCAGAAAGAGTAAAATAAATACCATATGAGACCATTTATATGTGAAATCTAAAGTATGATGCAAATGAACCTATCTACAAAACAGAAATAGACTCACAGACATAGGGTCAGACTTGTGGTTGCCAAGATGGAGAGGAGAGAGAAAGATGGACTGGGAGTTGGAAGTTGGTAGCTGCAAGTCATTACATTTAGAATGGATAACAATAAGGTCCTACTGTGGCACAGGGAACTATATCCAGTCACCTGGAATAAACCATAATGGAAAAAATATATAAAAAAAGAATATATATATGACCATAAGTGAGTCACTTTGTTGTACAGCAGAGATTGGCACAACATTATAAATCAACTATACTTCAATTAAAAAAAACAATCTGCTTATGGTCATGAATTTTGTAAAATGTTCATCTTCCAGTTGATACCTCATTTTCTGTTGCTTATTTGTTTAAAATGTAAGTCCTAACTTTGAATAATTTTCCTAGAGTCTCATATTTGTCAAGAAAGGAAAAGTGAGAATTCTGAGAATTTTAAAATCACCCCAAAACCATGATCATAGTTTAAGCCCCTCAGTTTCCACAAACATATATTTGGCAGTGAATTGTTATATAATAAGCAAATATGCCATTTAAGAAGAGATGATGTCACTACAAAGAAATTAAGTAAAAGATTTTCATTTTGAACATTTGGAGATTGGGCACAAAGCCTTTGCTATACTCCAACAAAGAAAAACTCCAAGATTCACAGCCAACATAAAAGCACCCATTCTTTCTGAAATGTCACGGCTCTTTTAGACATCTGTTACACTGTTCATTTCATTAACTTTTTTTTTTCCAGGAAATAAAACAATCATATTTATTGTGTGATTTTCACAGCATTTATCTGGGTGAGTATCTCCAAAAAGAATAAAGGGAGTACTTTTTTTAATGAGGGAAGCTCAGTCAGCTCTCCCACAGGTAAGCATCTTATTCTTGCCTCTGCGCCTTGCTGAAAATGCAGTGGTGATCCACAAGCTGAGAAATCTAACACGGTGCACACTGTCCTACCTTGCCCACGTGATCCTTTCTGCCAAAGCCAGTGGCGGCTGCAATGGTCCCCGCTCCTTCTACTGTCTTCTGTGCTACCGCAGTCACCCCTGTCACCACCGCCTCGCCGACGTTTGTCACTTGCTCTTTGGTCTTCTCAGCCACTGGGATGAATCAAAAACAATGACAGATTAAGGGATGGTGGACCGACAGCCACTAGGAATAATCTCACTTCCACTAACCATCAAATTCCAAAGACCTATATTCACACACGTAGATAACTAGTGAGTCAGGAGAAGAAACAGTTACTGAGATTGCTAAGTGAGCGTGGCTTAGCCAAACACAGATTCTTTGCCAAGACAGTCTACGCAGTCATGCAGATATTTAAAGGTGTTTCAAGCCTAATGATCACAAATTTAGGGCTATAAGGAATTTCGCTCTGGTTTACATTTTATGAAAGAAACTTTACAGAAAGCAAGGCTTGCAGGTGTAGTTGTACCAAACTCAGCATGAAATATTTCTTTATTTAAATTTCAATGCCAAGTCTTTGATTTCACTCAGCATGTTTTTTTTCATCATAGCTTCTGAGTCACAGAACACATACATGCTCTCACGTGGTACCATCAGAAATAAACCAGAGTGAGAAATGACTATGCTGATCCTTTTATGAAACATCAGGTAGTTGAAACAGAATGAGTTTTAGTGTTAAGATTTATTTTCAATCATTTTAATGGGAACAAAAGAGCTGGACTTAAAGTATGAAATGAAATGGTTTGTTGAGCACACTTAATTTATTTTCATTCAAAATAAAATATGGAGATTCAGTAGGCTTTTAAAAATAAGTTAAATTTTAAGATGATGGTATAAATAGTATGGGATTAGATTTAGAAAGAGATTTGATCTCATATCAAAAATTATCTAAGACTATATATAACTGTCGAATTAATCTTTCTATATTAACTCCATACAAATATCAAATAAACAAAGCTGCAATTTTAAAAAAAGTTTGTTCCAATTAATTAAGAGTTTTATGAAAAAGCAGTAAAAGATGAGATTCTATACTTTTTAACAATTTCAAGTTCAAGGGAAACAAGACAACTCTCCACCCAAACCTTTTTCCAGTAGTGATGTATGGATGTGACAGCTGGACTATAAAGAACTCATGTTTTTGAACTATGGTATTGGAGAAG
Source organism: Neotragus pygmaeus (assembly GCA_006410875.1). Lineage (NCBI taxonomy): Eukaryota > Metazoa > Chordata > Mammalia > Artiodactyla > Bovidae > Neotragus > Neotragus pygmaeus. The sequence goes on along the minus strand of SJYV01011561.1, from coordinate 54,285 downwards.
ACTCTTGAGAGTCCCTTGGACAGCAAGGAGATCAAACCAGTCAATCCTGAAGGAAATCAGTCATGAATATTCATTGGAAGGACTGATGCTGAAGCTCCAATAATTTGGCCATCTGATGCAAAGAACTGACTCATTGGAAAAGACCCTGATGCTGGGGAAAGATCAAAGGCAGGAGAAGGGGATGACAGAGGGTGAGACGGTTGGATGGCATCACCAACTCAGTGGACATGAGTTTGAGCAAGCTCTGGGAATTGGTGATGGACAGGGAAGCCTGGCATACTGCAGTCCATGGGGTCGCAAAGAATCAGACACAACTGAACAACTATACTGAACTAAAACCTTGTAACACTTACAGTCATAAAGCCTGGGTCTTGCATTCTTATCTATATTTAATATTGGCCTTCTTTTCTGAGGAATTCAATGAGTTGTACTATGTGAGCTGTTAAGTGTTATGTGCTAGTCACCTGATTATTGTACAGATTTCATTTCACCAGTTGGGAGGGGCCGTCCCTGGGTCAGGAAGATACCCCTGGAGAAGGAAATAACAACCCATTCCAGTATTCTTGCTTGGAGAATCCGATGGACAGTGGAGCCTGGAGGGCTACTATTCAGAGTACTACAGAGTCTGACCCGACTAAATAGTAATAGTGTGGTTAAAACAATTGGGTTTCGAATACATTATGTAGGTCATGGAAGTTGAGGAGGTATGTAAGGAAAAAAGGAAAACGAGTCTCAATCCTCAGTGTAGACAATAGGGGGAAATGAAAGTGGCCCCAGGAGTCTAAATGAAGGAAGAGTTCACAGCAGGTATTGCTTGTTATTTGCCTTTTGCTACTTCTGGGGATGTGGTGGATGCCTACCAACTAGTCATGGCTATACTCAATGCAAAGTTCAATTTAAATGCCAGTGAAAAACTGTACTGGAAATCTCATGTTTTTAAACATTTCCAGAATGTTGATGCTTTAAAAATAGTGAATTATGGGCTTCAAGTTCTCATTTTTTTTCTTTTCTAAGAACACAAGTAGAAAATTTTACTTGAAAATGAACATTTGTTATAAAATCTCAAAGACAAAAATAAATTTTGATCTTTTTAGAGATTCATAATTTTTCTTCTGCCAGCCATGATAGTTTATTTTTATATTTCTAGATTTATATACATACTTTTTAATGCACATAAACTGCACAGTAAAATGTACTTTGTAGTTTATTATAATTTATTAGATTTTACCACTGTAGGAATAAGTAAATTATTTACATTAAAAAATGGCAGAATTTACATATAGCAGTGGTGGACCATTTTATTTATTTTCTTATTTTTATTTTTCAGCTGTGCCATGCAGCATGTGGGATCTTTACTGACCAGGGATCGAATCCAGGTCCCTGCATTGGAAGCATTTAGTTTTGACCACTGTATCACAAGGGAAGTCCCTGATAGACACCTCTTAAGATTTCTGTAGGAACTGATTTATCTAGCAGATAATTTACTGACCTTAAACCCCTTTGTTAAAACCCACCTCGAAAGTTAAATTCCATGTTAATAACCTCTTTTCCCAACAACTGTCCTTCTTCCTCCTTCTGTGTGCTCATAAAATTTTAGGTATATCTTTACTACTGAACTTTTTATTTGCACCATAATTATTGATTTCCCAGTATATCTATCCACCTCCACTAGTATATTTTGAGTTGATCAAAATCAAGAGATCATATTTTCTTTATTTCATAGTAATACTCATTAAATAATTTTGAGTACATTAGAATAAATTTTGTGTTTATGTGTAATTTATACATTAATTTCAACAATTATTGACTCTAATTAACAATAAAATTCCACAAAGGAAATGTGGCATCAACTTTTAGAATAGACAATAAATCTAACCTATTACATGAAAAAAATTACAAAATTAAGATCTAGTTTTGAATTAGTATACAAATTATAGATATGAGGACAAGAAATATAGATTTTAAAGCAGTTTAACAAGGAAATTTAAAATGTAACATGTTGAAAATTAACTGTGTTCATTATTGTACAACAAATTTCTATGTGTGAGAATCAAAGCCTGCAGAAGATCTCCAACAATAGGAATTTCTTATATCATATTTTCATGAGGGAAAAAATGACAATGAGTCAGTTTATATCAAAATTTTTTTTAATACCTTCAAAGGCATGTCATTCAATAAGCCCAGATTAAGTGCACTCTCATATTTTCCTATAATGTGATGTACTGACAACTGAAATAATAATGTCCGGAGATCAAAAAGCCAGGGATTAAGGTAGAGTTTTCTGGATTTTATCTTCAGATTATCTAACTGGGAGGATTAACTTTCCGTGGATGTTGTAGGTAGAAAACGCCCGGCCTAAGTTTGTATTTCTACAAAATAGTTAATGAAATGAATCTTGTGGAAATTTTTCTTTTAACATTAGATGATAATGTTATGCACTTTATAACAGTTTCTCACTTCCCTGCTTTAAAAGTAATAACAAAATTAATAACAATTATTTAGTATTTATTATGTACCATGATAAACATTTTAGGTCATATATAAAAAGCAACCAATTCTCTCTCTGATTAACTGCTGAGGTTATTACCTTAATCATTTATTTACCCTTATAATATAAATTTAGAATTTTACATGAAATAACTTTACTCAACAAATTAATTTATCTGATATGAGAGAGGGATGGCCCTTATTGCAACTGGTTTATTCTACTGCAATTTTCATGGCCAGATTACTTATAACTACATTTTTGATATTTTACTACTCCCAGGGTGATTGACTGGTGCTGTGCTAAGTCACTTCAGTCATGTCTGCCTCTTTGCAACCTGCATGGACAGGCTTTTCTGTCCGCGGGGATTCTCCTGGCAAGAATACTGGAGTGGGTTGCCATGCCCTCCTCCAGGGGATCTTTCCAACCCAGGGATCAAACCCAGGTCTCCCACATTGCAGGCAGATTCTTTACCATCTGAGCCACCACGGAAGTCTTTGACTGGTGCAATGATGTGAATGCATTTTACGTCACTTGTGCAATGGTGTAAATACTGCCCATACCAAAATCATCATGGTCTCCCTGCTTAGAAGGATTTTCCATAGTGTTCTGGGGAACACTCGCTGAAATGAACTCTAGTAACTATTGAAAAGGCTTCCCTTGTGGCTCAGCTGGTAAAGAATCCGCCTGCATTGTGGGAGACCTGGGTTTGATCCCTGGGTTGGGAAGATCCCCTGGAGAAGGAAACAGCTACCCACTCCAGTATTCAGCCCTGGAGAATTCTATGGGCTATGTAGTCCCACAAAGAGTGGGACACTACTGAGTGACTTTCACTTTTTTCAGCTATTGAAAGAAAGTCAAATGAGTTTTGGAAATCCTGGGTTAAACTAAATTATGTAAATCTATTTACTATAGAACAGCTCAGTTTCTTTAATATGCTAAAAGGAAGACAGGATATGCAAAGTTTCCAAACATTTTAAAACCATGGAAACATTACCTAGCAGGTGTCTGTTTCTCAGAAATAATTTGCAAAATATTGCCTTATAGTACAAAACTTCAGTCACTTGTACCAGGCCAAGTGTGTACACATGCATACACACGAACACCTCGAAAACTCATGTGTACATTCTGTCATTCTAAAAAAAACTCAAAAATTCTGACTTTGTCAATAGTTATCCTTGCAGCCCATCTGCATAGCCTCTATTGGATGGTAGTATTAGTTTATTCTCTGATTTTTACCACAGGTTCTAAACTTTGTAACATGCTTATCCGCTTTGTCATCCATACGGATTCTCCTTCAGTTATTACAATGAAACGCTGTTAATCCAAGTAGACTATCTTCATATAGCATAGTCTACAACTGTCTGATAACTAGTTTTTACAAAAGTCATAGTTTATAACATGCCATTTATAGAAGGTCCCTACAGGGCAGTATATATATACTAAATTCCAACAGAGCAAATGTATGTTGCATCCGTTAACTTAGCTTCTGGAAGAATTAGTTTCAAAGGGCTGTTTTTTATTTTATTTATATTCGGCTGCACTATGTGGCTTGCGAGATCTTAGTTCCCTGAACAGGGGTTGAACCTAGGACATGGCAGTGAAAACCCATAGTCCTAACCACAAGGCCACCTCAGAACTCCCTGTTTTGATTTTATACTCTTAACTTTTTTAGTTAAAAGTATGTATAAAAGGGCTTCCCTGAGAGCTCAGTTGGTAAAGAATCTGCCTGCAAAGCAGAAGACTCCAGTTCGATTCCTGGGTCAGGAAGATCTGCTAGAGAAGGGATAGGCTACCCACTCTAGTATTCTTGGATTTCCCTTGTGGCTCAGCTGGTAAAGAATTGGTAAAGAATCGGCCTGCAGTGCGGGAGACCTGGCTTCGATCCCTGAGTTGGGAAGATCCTGGAGAAGGGAAAAGCCACCCACACCTGTATTCTGGCCTGGAGAATTCCATGGACTATATAGTATGTATAAAAGTATGTATAAAAGTCATATAAATACCTTTCTCCACTAGCTACAAAAATACAGTTCAAGGTAGATTCACGACAAAATGATAGTAAAACCTAGGTAATACATACTATTCGCCTTCAGTATTCTAAGTATTTATATATATTCTCATCCACTGAATTCTTTTACAGATGAGGAAACTGAATCACACAGAGGTAATGAATCTTGCAGAACAGTCACACAGCTAGTAAGGGGTGAGCAGAAATTTGGACTAAAGAGTTCTGGCTTCAGTGTTTGTGGCCTTAACCAAAGTGAAAGTGAAAGTGAAGTCACTCAGTCATGTCCGACTTTTTGCGACCCCGTGGACGGTAGCCCACCAGGCTCTTCCATCCATGGGATTCTCCAGGCAAGAATACTGGAGTGGGTTGCCATTTCCTTCTCCAGGGGATCTTCCCGACCAGGGATCGAACCCAGGTCTCCCACATTATAGGCAGATGCTTTAACCTCTGAGCTACCAGGGAAGCTCTCAGCCTTAACCAAACACTGTATTAATTTTCCCATTTGACTTTCTCAAAATCTATTTTATAACTTAGCAATAGAAGCATGTTATTTTGCTGAGGCCCTGCTGTATTTACTGTTTTCTCATTATATGAGTTATATTTATATCTGATCATATGATTATATATTATTTTATCATGCTTGTCAGAAAGCTTGGAGTACATAAAACATAAAACTCAATCACAGCAAGTCCATATATTAAAGTTGCTAAATTGTGATTTTTCTATTCCTATCATTATCTTCCTCCTCTTCCTCATCATCACCACCATAATTTTAATCATTTTTGCTGTTCACTTATTGTAATCTTGTTACAGACCTAATTTCAAAATTTGGGTGAAATTAGGCCAAACAGACAGAAATACAATAAATAATTTACTGATCATTCCAAGGGTATTTCCTAAAATATCTTCTGAATCAAGGAAGTTTTATAATTTGTATATTTTAGTGTGAGAATATTTCATTGTACTCTATAGAAAATTTTCATTCAACTCTTTAAAAATGGCAGTGCTTATATGATATTCCACTATTATTTGCCAGAACATTAAGTTGACCAGAATACTCAAATGGTGTAACTAAGTTAAACAATGAAACTAGTCAATTCAGTCATCATTCTTGACAATTACAAACACTGTGTTTTACTTATTTATAACAAATACTTAACATACTTAAAATATTTAATATTTAATAAAGAATCAAGATTAAACAAAGCTGATGTTTTCTAGAATGCTCCTCTATGGGCAGAGTGGTTATTTATATTTACATCCTGAATGATCAGTGCTGGGGCTATCCTGCTTACTAGATATTTTCAATATCATCCTTGAATATAAGTTCCACAAAGCTTACCTGTTGTCACACCATGAACTACCCCTTCCTTGGTTTTGGATCCTACAAAAACAAACAAATTCAAACCATAAGCTTCAAAGTCACCTTTACTGCTAATCAGCTACTTTTAAATATGTCTAATGGAAAAACAATATCTTACTCTTCAAAAACCCATATGTAAAGATATCTTCAGGGAGCAAAAAATTTAAAACAAAGAAATTCAGTAACCATTACAACAAATACAACAAAGCAAAGCTAACAGGATACGCTCCAATTAAGATTTTAGCACACAGTGAAGAGTTGACTCATTGGAAAAGACTCTGATGCTAGGAGGGATCGGGGGCAGGAGGAGAAGGGGACGACAGAGGATGAGATGGCTGGATGGCATCACTGACTCGATGGATGTGAGTCTGAGTGACCTCCGGGAGTTGGTGATGGACAGGAAGGCCTGGCGTGCTGCGATTCATGGGGTCGCAAAGAGTCGGACACGACTGAGCGACTAAACTGAACTGAACTGAATAGCTTTTCAACCCCTTGTGTCCCACTTCACGTAGCAACTTACAGAAAGTTGAAAAGAAAAAGTGAGAAAACACAGGGTCTGGCTGGGAAGGTGACTTTGGATTCAAAACTGCAGAAGCTCTACTAAAATGCAATAATACAGAGAAAGATTACTTAACCCATGGAACACAAATGTATGGGGGAAGGAGAGAAGGAATTCATAGTTGTTGAACATCTATTATGAAAAAGGCATTTTTCATCTCACTTAATGTTTGTGATAACCCTCCATTTCAAATCATGCCCATTTTATTCCATATGAAGCAATTACAAATTAAAGTTAAATGATTTGTCTGAAGTCACCAGCTACAAGCATGTTCAAATTAAGGGCTCTGTGACCCTAAGCCCATATTGTTTCAATGAAACCAGGCAAGCCTTTAGAAGGAATACAATATTTTATCACCAAAGTATGACTAATGCTAGTTTCAAGAAGGGGCATGATAGGAATTTTCCCCAAATCTTGACCATTACCAAACTTTTACACAAAGATAGTTTTACAAAAATACTTATTAATACATATTGCTTAAATTAAGTATGAATAATTTTATTCATCAGCTCTCTAATATTGGATTTTATTGTACTTCATACAGCTTTTTAATGATCTTGGAGAAAATAACAACAAAAAGAAAATTCACTTGAAAACTACCCTATAAGCTAAATAAAGTGATTCTATCAGACAGAGAAGAATGTAAAGAAATTAGGACCAAAAAACTGGGAAATGAATATTTATCATTCACTACCTGCCACTCCTTCAACCCCTTATTTTTAAAAACAACTAGTAAAAATATATTTTAACAGTTGGCCTGTAGTCTCTCTCTGCCTCAGTTATACCTGATAATTTAATCTTTGGCTAAATCATGGAATGTATCCTGAACCAAACATACAAGAAAGTCTTAATGAGGTGGCTTTGCATCAAACCAATCACCTTTTTTTTTGGCTGTCATAATTGTTTAGTAGCATATGTTACTGATTGAGAAGTAATCTATAATGAAAAGATAAAGCTACAAAATACGTGCCAAGTGGCATGTCATCAGTAATGTGATAGACAGACCTTATAGATAAGTAGATCTCATAATAGATAACAGCTGAAGAGAGCCTAGATCTGATGGCTTCCCTAAGCTGATGTAGCCCACATCCATTCCCCTCTTGTCTCTTATGACTTCACAAAGCTGCAGACTGACGAAGATCAGAAATAATGCCTGGGCATTGCCAAGGACTCAATTATGCTGTTGTGCATGTCATGTTGACTATCTCAGTATGGTGGAGGTGAAGTACCTTGTGACTTGGGAGTTTGATATCAATCCACAGTCTTGACCACTGCTACTTATTGAGCAGAATGTCACTGGAAGAGTTTTGAAAGTCACTTTCTTGTCTTTACTGTTACAATACTTGGCAGAGAACTACGTGTTTTTTTTTTTGCTTTTGAATTTCACTCTCAACTTATAATTTCTAAACCATTTGACTGAGAAATTTTTGGTCCATTAAATTGCAGTACGTTGATTGAAAATTTGTATACAAAGATACCACAAAAGGAGAAAAAAAATAAAAATAATACTGATCCTTATGGTGGTTCATCAATTAGCATTAAAAGCTAGCTGTTGAAAGTATATTATAAAGGAATGAGATTACTCTCTCATGAGGCTTAAGAAAACAGTGTGCTAAACTTGTTCAGCCATAAGTGAAACAGGAAATTTTTCCCTGGTTACTTCTAAACTTTCAAGCTAGTTATTCATAACAGTTCTTATAATGAAGGATAAAATTATAGAGAGAAAATATATTGACAAAGAAATTATTCTGTTGCAGAGTTTGTGTGCATGCGTTAATTGCTCAGGCCTGTCAGACTCTCTGTAACCCCATGGACAGTAGCCCACCAAGCTCCTCTGTCCATGGGATTCTACAGGCAAGAATACCGGAGTGGGTTGCCATTCCCTTCTCCAGGGGATCTTTTCAACCCAGGGATCGAACCCAGGTCTCCTGCTTGGCATAGATTCTTTACCATTGGAGCCACCACGCAGCATTTATTTGACAATAATAACCATAGCTTCTACATATAAAAGCACACTAACAAAAATTCTCAATGAAATGTTAATGAATCAAACACTACAATGCATGAAGAGAATTATACATCACAATCAGGTGGCATTTATCATAGGTATGCAAGGCTGGTTCAATGTTTGAAAGTCAGTTAAGTAATTCTTCACATCAGCAGGCTCAAAAAGATAAATGTCATGATCATATTAATAGATGCAGAAAGAGCATTCGCAAAACCCAACACCTTCTTGTGATAAAAAACCCTCCCAGTAAACTAGAAATAGAGAACTTTCTCAATCTGATAGAAAATATCTATCAAAAAGTCTACAGCTAACATTGTGTTTCATTGTGAGACACTAGGAACTTTATTACCAGGAACAGGCAATAATATCCCCTTTCACCATTCCTTCAACATTTTACAGGAGGCCCTAGCTGTTGCAATAAGACGAGGAAATAAAAGATATCTGACTGGGAAAGATGAAACAAAACTGTCAAGAATGAATAAAAAATATCCTGGTGCTAATAAGTTACTATAGAAAGATTGCAGGATGCAAGGTTAAAAAGTCAATCACCTTCCTATATACCAGTAATGAATGGAGCAGAATTTGAAATTAAAAACACAGTATCATTTACATTAGCATCAAAAATAAATAAAATACCTAGGCATAAATTTAATGCAATATATGCAAGATCTATATGGGAAAAATTATGAAGCTTTGACAACAATATCAAAGAACTACATAAATGGAGAGATATTCCACATTCATGGATAGAAGACAGAATATTAACAACATGTTTGCTCTTCCCAACTTGATTTTACAATTCCATGTCATATATATATATATATGTATGTATGTATATACACGCACACATATATATATATAGAGAGAGAGAGGAAGAACCACCAACTCAATGGACATGAATTTGAGCAAATTTCAGGAGATAGTGGAGGACAGAGAAGCCTACTGTGCCACGGTCTATGGGGTCACAGAGTTGGACACAACTTACCAACAATAATCTCAAGCAAAACCCCAGTTATTTTGTGGATATTAACAAACTCATTCTAAAGTTTATGTAGAGAGGCAAAGATCAAAAATAGCGAAAATGGTCATAATCAACACAACGGTCATAATCAACACAATGTGATATTGGTGAAAGAATAAGCAAATAGATCAAGGGACTAGAAAAGAGAGCCCAGAAACACACAAACATAAATGTTATCAACTGATTTTTGACAAAGGGAAAAAGGCAATAAAATGGAACAAAGACAGTCTTTAAACAAATGGTGCTAGAACAACTGGACATCTACATGAAAAAAAAATTTTATACAAGTTTTATACCCTTCATAAGCAAATAATCCAAAATGAATCATAGCCTTAAGTGTAAAATGTGAAACTATAAAACTTCTAGAAGATCACATTGAAAAACATCTACATAATCTCAAGTATGGCAATGACTGTTGAGCTATAACACCAAAGACGCACTCCATTAAATCATTAATAAGTGAGAATTCATTTAAATTAAAAACTTCTATGAAAGACAATTTCAAAAGAATAGAAAACAATCTACAGACAGGAAAATATTTATGAAATATCTGAAAAGAAGACAAAGAACTCTTGAAAATCAACAATAAGAAAACAAATAACCTGATTAAAAAATAGGCCAAAGATCCTAATAGATACTTCATCAAAGAAGAGGTGGAGATGGTAGATAAGCATTTGAGAAGATGCTCCACATCCTATGTCACCAGTTTTAAAATACAAATTAAAATAACAGTGCAATGCCACTACATATGTATTAGTATGGCCAAAGTCCAGAACACTGACAGTATCAAATTTTGTCAAGGAAGTAGAATAACAAAAACTGTCGTTAATTGCTGGTGGGAAAGCAAAATGGTACAGTCCCTGTGGAAGATAGTTTGGTGGTTTCTTTAAAAACTAAACACATTTTATCATATGACCCAGCAATTGTTGTGCTCTTTGATATTTACCCAAAGGAGCTGAAATCTTAGGTACACACAAAAACCTGCACACAGATGTTTATAGCAGCTTTATTCATAACTGCCAACTCTTTTAAGCAAGTAAGACGTCCTCCAAGTACCAAGACGTAGGAAGGGAATGATAAACTATGATACACTGAGACAATAGAATATTATTTGGCACTAAAAAGAAATGAGTCAAAGACATGAAAGAATTTAAATGCATATTATTAATTGAAAGAAGCCAATCTCAACAGGCTAAACAATATGTGATTCCACTGATATGACATTTTGGAAAAGGCAAAACTATAGAGAGAAAAAGATCAGTGATAGCCAGGGGTTGGGAGAAGGCCACGAATAAGCGGAGCACAGAGAGGATTTTTAGGACACTGAAAATACTCTCTATATTATAATGTTGAATGTGTGTGTGTGTTAGTCACTTAGTTGTGTCCAAATCTTTGTGACCCCATGGACTGTAGCCTACCAGGCTTCTCTGTCCATGGGATTCTCCAGGCAAGAATACTGGAGTGGACTGCCATTTCCACATTTGTCCCAACTCACAGAATGTATTGCAGCAAGAGTGATCCTTAATGGAAGCTATGGAGTTCGGATGATTATGATGGGTCAATGTAGGTTCATCAGTTGTAACAAATGTACCACCTGGTAAAGGATGTTGGTAATTCGAGAGGTTATGCATGTGGGGGTTGGGGTACATGGGAAACCTTTATATATCAATTTTTCTGTCAATTTAAAACTGTTAAAAAATTAAGTCTAATTTTTTTAAAGTATGCCTTTTTACTTATAGGTTCTGCTTTATTATGATGTTCTCACAAGAACTCTGCAAGGTACTTGCATTTATTCAAATTGTATTTTTACAAATGAGTAAAGTGATGCTTAGATATGTTAAGTACCTTCCCATTATCCCAGAGGTTAAAAAGTGCTGTAGTCTGGACTGGAATTTAAGTTTGACATCAAATCTACATTTTTTCCCTACTTTATCAGGAGTCCGTAAACTATAGCCTATGAGCCAAATAAACTCTACAGCTGTTTTGGTAAGTAAAGTTTTATAGGAACATAGTCACCCTAATTATTTTATGGCCTCTTTCACTTCAGGAGAGCAAAGCTGATCAGCTGAAACAGATATCATACCCTAAAATTATTCACAACCCCTTTATGGAAAAAGCTTGCCAAAACCTATAACTTCACAAGGTCAAACTTCATCCTGAATTATGTATTTGTGTTCAACTTTTAATTGACTTTAAAATATCAACTGATAAATAGTATATAGAATGCACTCTGCTAAATACCATAATAAACACTGAAGATTACTTTTTAAAATGTGTACACATAAACAAATTGAAATTTCATATAATAATCTCAGAGAAAACAACAGAATTAATCTCTAAAAAATTAAGTCATTTTATTTGCCCAAACTCATGGGTGAAAATAAAAACAAGTACAATGTTTTCCAGATGTTAATCCTGCTTATTACCTGGAAAACAGCAACATGTTAATCAATAGTCAGTGGTTCTTGGACTCATTCAAAACTAATAAATCAATATTATCCAACTAACAAAATCTTAAAAGTAACTAAGTTATAAAGTAACTGAAATCAAGGAATGGTTACAAAGCATGCACTTGTACAACTTGGAACACTGAGAGCAAATATAAAAATACTGATTATCAAAATGTCACTGATTCAGTATTCCAAATTCCACCTAAAAAGATACNAGAGAGAGAGAGGAAGAACCACCAACTCAATGGACATGAATTTGAGCAAATTTCAGGAGATAGTGGAGGACAGAGAAGCCTACTGTGCCACGGTCTATGGGGTCACAGAGTTGGACACAACTTACCAACAATAATCTCAAGCAAAACCCCAGTTATTTTGTGGATATTAACAAACTCATTCTAAAGTTTATGTAGAGAGGCAAAGATCAAAAATAGCGAAAATGGTCATAATCAACACAATGGTCATAATCAACACAATGTGATATTGGTGAAAGAATAAGCAAATAGATCAAGGGACTAGAAAAGAGAGCCCAGAAACACACAAACATAAATGTTATCAACTGATTTTTGACAAAGGGAAAAAGGCAATAAAATGGAACAAAGACAGTCTTTAAACAAATGGTGCTAGAACAACTGGACATCTACATGAAAAAAAAATTTTATACAAGTTTTATACCCTTCATAAGCAAATAATCCAAAATGAATCATAGCCTTAAGTGTAAAATGTGAAACTATAAAACTTCTAGAAGATCACATTGAAAAACATCTACATAATCTCAAGTATGGCAATGACTGCTGAGCTATAACACCAAAGACGCACTCCATTAAATCATTAATAAGTGAGAATTCATTTAAATTAAAAACTTCTATGAAAGACAATTTCAAAAGAATAGAAAACAATCTACAGACAGGAAAATATTTATGAAATATCTGAAAAGAAGACAAAGAACTCTTGAAAATCAACAATAAGAAAACAAATAACCTGATTAAAAAATAGGCCAAAGATCCTAATAGATACTTCATCAAAGAAGAGGTGGAGATGGTAGATAAGCATTTGAGAAGATGCTCCACATCCTATGTCACCAGTTTTAAAATACAAATTAAAATAACAGTGCAATGCCACTACATATGTATTAGTATGGCCAAAGTCCAGAACACTGACAGTATCAAATTTTGTCAAGGAAGTAGAATAACAAAAACTGTCGTTAATTGCTGGTGGGAAAGCAAAATGGTACAGTCCCTGTGGAAGATAGTTTGGTGGTTTCTTTAAAAACTAAACACATTTTATCATATGACCCAGCAATTGTTGTGCTCTTTGTTATTTACCCAAAGGAGCTGAAATCTTAGGTACACACAAAAACCTGCACACAGATGTTTATAGCAGCTTTATTCATAACTGCCAACTCTTTTAAGCAAGTAAGACGTCCTCCAAGTACCAAGACGTAGGAAGGGAATGATAAACTATGATACACTGAGACAATAGAATATTATTTGGCACTAAAAAGAAATGAGTCAAAGACATGAAAGAATTTAAATGCATATTATTAATTGAAAGAAGCCAATCTCAACAGGCTAAACAATATGTGATTCCACTGATATGACATTTTGGAAAAGGCAAAACTATAGAGAGAAAAAGATCAGTGATAGCCAGGGGTTGGGAGAAGGCCACGAATAAGCGGAGCACAGAGAGGATTTTTAGGACACTGAAAATACTCTCTATATTATAATGTTGAATGTGTGTGTGTGTTAGTCACTTAGTTGTGTCCAAATCTTTGTGACCCCATGGACTGTAGCCTACCAGGCTTCTCTGTCCATGGGATTCTCCAGGCAAGAATACTGGAGTGGACTGCCATTTCCACATTTGTCCCAACTCACAGAATGTATTGCAGCAAGAGTGATCCTTAATGGAAGCTATGGAGTTCGGATGATTATGATGGGTCAATGTAGGTTCATCAGTTGTAACAAATGTACCACCTGGTAAAGGATGTTGGTAATTCGAGAGGTTATGCATGTGGGGGTTGGGGTACATGGGAAACCTTTATATATCAATTTTTCTGTCAATTTAAAACTGTTAAAAAATTAAGTCTAATTTTTTTAAAGTATGCCTTTTTACTTATAGGTTCTGCTTTATTATGATGTTCTCACAAGAACTCTGCAAGGTACTTGCATTTATTCAAATTGTATTTTTACAAATGAGTAAAGTGATGCTTAGATATGTTAAGTACCTTCCCATTATCCCAGAGGTTAAAAAGTGCTGTAGTCTGGACTGGAATTTAAGTTTGACATCAAATCTACATTTTTTCCCTACTTTATCAGGAGTCCGTAAACTATAGCCTATGAGCCAAATAAACTCTACAGCTGTTTTGGTAAGTAAAGTTTTATAGGAACATAGTCACCCTAATTATTTTATGGCCTCTTTCACTTCAGGAGAGCAAAGCTGATCAGCTGAAACAGATATCATACCCTAAAATTATTCACAACCCCTTTATGGAAAAAGCTTGCCAAAACCTATAACTTCACAAGGTCAAACTTCATCCTGAATTATGTATTTGTGTTCAACTTTTAATTGACTTTAAAATATCAACTGATAAATAGTATATAGAATGCACTCTGCTAAATACCATAATAAACACTGAAGATTACTTTTTAAAATGTGTACACATAAACAAATTGAAATTTCATATAATAATCTCAGAGAAAACAACAGAATTAATCTCTAAAAAATTAAGTCATTTTATTTGCCCAAACTCATGGGTGAAAATAAAAACAAGTACAATGTTTTCCAGATGTTAATCCTGCTTATTACCTGGAAAACAGCAACATGTTAATCAATAGTCAGTGGTTCTTGGACTCATTCAAAACTAATAAATCAATATTATCCAACTAACAAAATCTTAAAAGTAACTAAGTTATAAAGTAACTGAAATCAAGGAATGGTTACAAAGCATGCACTTGTACAACTTGGAACACTGAGAGCAAATATAAAAATACTGATTATCAAAATGTCACTGATTCAGTATTCCAAATTCCACCTAAAAAGATACAATCCACATTTCACAAGAAAAAAACTGAGATTAACTCATTGACTTTTCCCTCTTGTAACATCTTTCAATTCAATGATTTTCTGAAAATATATTTTAAGATAGAGAGTAATTTGACTAGAGGTTTCTGATAAGATTAAACCAAAATAAAAAGTCTGTGAACAGTGAGAAAAAATATGAGAAATATTCATAAAAATCATTCCAAGTATAACTTTTCTCCAGTCCATCTATATTGAAGAGAGGATACAGCTTTTTTTCACCCCACAGACATAGACAGAGTATTCTACAAAATCCATTATGTTCATCCTCCACTTTATTCCTCATCCTTTGGCTACTGTTGCTACACCTGCTACCAGAGAATGTGACCTACCTCAGAGGAGGAAAAGACAAAACAGAATGGGCAGTGGGTGAATGTATGCTCATATGCCTGTTTGTAGCCCTATAGATGAGTGTGTGTCTATGTGTATGCCTAGTTCTTCACCCAAAGAATTCCAGGTGACTTGTGAAACAACACCCAACCTAACACAGTTCAAGATAAAGAATAGGGCTTCCCTAATAGCTCAGTTGGTAAAGAATCTACCTGCAATGCAGGAGACCCTGATTAGATTCCTGAGTCAGGAAGAGCCTCTGGATAAGGGATAGGCTACCAACTCCAGCATTTTGGGGCTTCCCTTGTGGCTCAGTGGGTAAAGAATCCAGTTGAAATGTGGGAGACCTGGGTTCGATCCCTGGGGAGATCTGGGTTCAATCCCTGGGTTGGGAAGATCCCCTGGAGAAGGAAAATGTTATCCATTCCAGTATTCTAACCTGAAGAATCTCCATGGACAGTCCACGGGATCACAAAGAATCAGACAGGATGGAGCAACTTTCACTTCACTGCAAGAATACTCTGATGTGGGAATTTATAAACAAGGAAAAACAGTAAGCATCTAATTTATTGTATTATTTGATAAATGAACTATATAAATGTCTCAGAGATACTAGCAGCCTTCAAGCACTTTCTTGAGCTTAGTCCCCGACTTACCAAGTGGTCACAAGAAGTAACTCCAAAGACTTGTCTGTTCTTTGCTTTTTAGGGTCACAGTAGGTCTCTCTCTTTACATATCTCAAGATTATATCAACGTCTTACTTTTAAACTAGGATACACTGAAATTAGCATATATTATTCATGAAGATAAATCAAAAGCTCATGAAGGAGTTTGATTTTAAGATACTATTAAATATTTTCTAAGACTGAGTTTTTAAAAGTGTCCTCAGAGCTATAGTTACTTATGCATAGAAACATTCATTTTAAAAAAGAAACAAAGTCCTAAATATTACTGCAAAATTAAATAGTCTGGAAAAACAAAATAGCCCCACTTTGTATATTAGCTCAAACACACACATTCACCTACCTACACACACCTCTGATTCAGCCCATCACTTTGAGGAGTGGAGATACAAAACTGAATCAAGTGAGAAACACCTGCATTTAAAGCTTCAATCATCCTAACCCATCAATCCCAAATAAATATCAAAGTGACATTTAGGGCTTACCTACCTACATAGAGAACACCCTCTTTTGTCTTTCCTGCTGCTTCTGCCACACCCTGCTTGGTTTTTTCAGCAGCAGCCACGACTCCCTCCTTGGCCTTTGAAAGTCCTTTCATGAAAACATCCATGGCTAACGAATTCCTTTACACCACACTGGAGAAGACAAAATACACTTTGAGAACTTCTGCGTAAAAAAACGAAATTAGCACCACCCAAAGTAAAAACTATTGGAAGATCAGTAGAATCCTCAAAAGAGTGAGATTCTCTTCACTGTATCTCCATTTCAACCACTGGACAAAGCAGGCTTTTCTTAGCTTTTGCATTAAAAATTTAGCATCTCCCATCCATCTTGGCTGGATAAAGTCTAGCCGCCTAAACGTGGATTAGGATGAATCATATGAGCTGTTCTTACGCGTTTCCGAAGTGGAATTGCACGGAAAGATAGACTCGTCTTTTAACTTCCCAGGATCCAAATGGTGACAGTATAAGTTAGAAGTGCGTTTAGAAGACATCACAGGAAAAGGAAAAGGACCTGAAGGCAGGGGGTCAGGGACACGCTTACATTCCAGAAGGCAGCCAACAGATCAATCAAGAATAGGGGAGAGGAGGAACCACTCACTCTGGGTGTGGCTGAATCTCAGGCCAACTGCGAGCCCACCGCCCTCGCTCTAATTCACCCAACCATGCCCCCGACCCTGGGCTATCAACCCAGAGCGTGCAGGAGGGAGCGAGTTCACAACCACGGAAGCCTCAGGAGGCGCGCCAGCCACCCGTGGGGGCGTTCTCAGTTCCTGGAACCCGCCCCCCACCCTGCGCCGCACCTGTTAACCCTTTATCACCTGTTGACTCGCCCTCTCAGCGCTCCCACTTAACGATTTGCCAAACACAGCTTGTTTACTTCACAGAGAGAACAGAGAGGGCGGACTAGGGGCGGGGGGCGGTTAAGGAAAGCGACAAACAAAAGTTGAATACTCATACTCCCTGGAGCATCCTCGCGTTTCCCGAAGGAAAAGCTTATCTGCGAATCCAGACCTCTCGGCCTCTGAGGACGAGAAGAGGGAAGTAATCGAAGCAGGAGGCAAACAGGTCAGTTGACTTTCCTCAAGCTCACCCTAGGGATAAAAGTACTCACCTCTGAGAGAGACTCGACTACAGCCGGTCCTCACCGCAGCGCGCCCACCCCGCCCCGGCCCCCGCGCGCCCCGGGCGTCCGCAGGGACTCTCCCGCCAGGTGTTCGCCACGACTTCCAAAGCTGCCCAGGTAGTTCCACAAGCACTTACCAGATTTCCTCGGCTCCTCGGAACTCCAATTTCTCCCCTACCCCCACTAAAAAAATTTTTTAAACAATTCCCAAATGTTATTTAAGTGGGAAGAGAGGATAAAGAGCGCACAGGAAGGGTGGAGGCGGCACCAGCAGAGGGATGGTTCCCAGAGGAGGCGGCTGTCGGCACAAGCCTGCGCTGGGAGGCGGGGGGCGTGGGAGGCAAACCCACAGACCTGCCGGCGAATTGCCACTCCACGTCCCCCGCACGAGGATTCGAGAGAAAAGGCAGAAGGTCGGAAGGGAAGGGTTGGCGGGGGGAGGAGCGGGGAAGAGCGCCAGGGATGCTAAAGGCGCGGCTCGGTCCCTGGGTCCGCTCTAAAGCCAGCACACACCTCGCCCCGCGTCGCCGCGCTCGGTCGCTCGCCCCCTCTCCTTCTAGGCTCCGCGGTCCTCCTCCTCCCCTTCCTCTCACCGCCCCCGCGGCTGATTCGTTAGCTCCTCTCCCCGCCCCTCTGCCGGCGCTTGCTGCCTTCCCAGCCGCGTGCACTTCACTCGCTCCTCGGATGGGGATGGGGGCGGGGCAAGACGGAACCTCCAACTCCCGCCTCCCGCCTGGACGCTGGGGACCGGAGGATGGGGTGCTCTGCGGCTCACCTCGAGTTCAGGGTCACGGGAGCTCTCGTGGAGATCCCGAGTGTTAGGCTTGGGCTGAAGTCTCTCCCTCTTTCCCATCACCCCCCCCCCCCNACATAGTCTTTGCTTATGCAATAGGGCCAGTGACTTCAGAATTTTGAGAATTAATCTCAATGTCTTTCTATGAAAGGCAATAGCTGCTTTCCAGCATTATGGCCAGACTTTTAAGAGCTTCCATCACAGCTTCACCCCCCCGCCATCCTTGTCTCCGCCTTTCCCTCTGGTTCCTCGCGGGGACCCCCACGTCAGATCCAGCCTCGGGAAGCGGGCAGTGTGACAGGTCGACCACCAAAGACAGAGCCAGTCTCTCGAGGAGCTGCTGAAAGAGACAGGCAATCTAGGAAGCGTGCTCACATCAGCTCTGCCAAGAGCACGTTTCCCTCAGATCAATGAAGTGTGATTAACGGTCGTAGGACAAAAGGTTAACGATGCTTTTGTTTAAATAACCCCCAGATTTAGGCCTATCTTAACCTCTCATGAGCCCGATATGGTCTCACGGGTGCAGAGGAGACTAGTAATGAAGAGTTACAGGTTGAAGAGGCTGGAGGAGGCTAGTCAAATCCTCTCTCCACCCCACTATCACCATTTTCTTTTCCACCAATCAGCGGCTGCCAGACGCTGTTTTCTTTTCCCATCAGTGGAACAAGGAATAAACATTCCCCAGTCGTCGAAACCAAACGGCTGCAAGGTTTTTCATTCTCAGAATGGAATTTACTTTCCGGATGCAGGTGCCTAGATGGAAGAGACATATCCAGCGTGATTGACTCTCCTGAACCAGTATATCCAATTTTTCCAGAGCCTTCTGAAAAGGGAGAGTCTATCAACAGATACCACTCACCTTCCTGACTTCCAATTCGCGTTGTCCTCGGTGCTGACATGCCACCCCATCTCCACACACCGGCACACAGAGAGACACATGCAAGGGGTTCGAAACAATTTTTGCACTGCTTAACACAGTTTCACCTTTAAACGCTGAAGGGGAAACAGCTGTTCCTGGATCACACCGGAATGGAGAACGAAACTCCTCCCCTCAACGGACTCCCTCTGCTTTCTTTGCCTGGCAGGGTGGATGCTTTTAGACCTGTAACGGAAAAACGCATCATTGCTATATGTTTTTTGTTCCTTTGTATTGTACTTATTTTTTGTAGGGCGGGAAAGAGGCTTTCTCTGAAACTTGCACCTCTCTCTGATCCTTGCACTCACACTCTGAAATGTGAGTAAAAAGCAATTTAAATCTACAAAACAACCATTTGAAACCAAAAGAGATGGGAAGCGAGTATATGCTACTTAGGGAACTCTTTGCACTATTGGTCGGCTCATTTGAAAAGTGGTCTTTTCAAAACATTCATATTTTGCTTCCTTGGGATCAGAGAAGGAAGTTGGGAATTGGTTTGCTTTATGACTTTGAGAGTTTCAACAAGTTATGTCCTTCTGTTCATTGATCCCTCTCTTTTCAACTTTTTACTATGGGAAATGTTCAAACATATACAAAAGTAGAGAAAATAAAGGACTCTCAGTGGCATAGCACCCAGCTTTCACTATTTTCCAATTCATGATTAATCATGTTTCATCTGTATTCTCATCCACTCCCCATTTTTTAATCACTACTCCCATTCCCCATTTTAAACTAAATCCCAAGAATTATGTATATCTTTTCATTTGTAAATAATTCAGCATGCATCCATAAAATATCAGAACTATTTTAAAGTAAACACAAGGATGTTTTGCTGGTCTTTTTAAAACTTTAAAAGTAAAGTTTGCATGCAGTGATATGTTCCACTCAGTATTCCTTTAAATCCATTTTGAAAAGCACATGCATTAATGTACCCCATACTGTTTTGAAGAAATAAGACATTTTCATCCCCTAGAAATTTCCCTTGTGCCCTTTTCAGTTGTATAGCTTCTAGAATTTCATAAAAGTAAAACCATACAATATGAACTTAAAAAAAAATCTCTCTGGCTTCTTCACTCAGCCTAATATTTGATCATTCACGTTTTTGCATGAACCAGTGGTATTTGTTTTCAATTTGTTTCTTTTTGTTACTGCCAATAATAGTGTTTTGCATTGTGATGCATCACAACTAGTTATTTAGTATATTTCAGTTCAGTTCAGTTCAGTCACTCAGTCGTATCCGACTCTTTGCCACGCTATGAAANGGCATAGGGTATTGAAGCCCTAATGGATATCTATAGGAAGAAATGCCCAGTCTATTCCTTTCTTAATTTATACCACAATGCAGATTTCGGAAAGGAGAGAATGGAACATGAAATTTGTGTTGGATGAATAGATGTGGCTATGGAAGTTATATAGAATCAACTTTCCCTTTTTTCTCCCCTCTATTCTATCTTTATGAGGGTGTGTGTGTATGCATGTGTATCTACAGAGTGTGAGTTTGAGAAAGAAAACAGAGTTTTAGATGCCTAAGGCAGTGCAGTTGCAAATAGCTAGAAGGTCTATTGAGTTGTTAATTATATTTTTGTTTGGAACAAATTATTAAATGTTGAAATTTCCATTTGCATTGTTAAATTATCTAAAATGTTATCTCCAGTAACCTTTGACCTCCCAGAATTGATGACAATTTTATGCTGACAGTAGAATCTTTTTTGAGCACCCTGCGGTGTATCTTAGATTATCTATAAGAAAGATGATGGCAGAATGGTTAAGGGGTGTGGTTTCAATTTTTTCCCAGTTTAGTCAATCATAATTGCAGTACTTTGCACCCCATAGATAGCTAGTGCAGAGATATCTGCTTAATTTGGAGTTGGGTTTGATCCCTGGGTTGGGAAGATCCCTTGGAGAAGAAAATGGCAACCCACTCAAGTATTCTTGCTGGGAAAATCTCATGGACAAAGGAGCTTGGCAGGCTACAGTCCGTGGGGTTGCAAAGAGTCAGACATAACTGAGAGACTAACATACACACATGCAGAAGAAGAAACTGAGAATTAAGAAGAATTCATTAAACTTCTTAATGAGGTTAACATTAGAGATATTCCCTTCTCTTTCAGGCCATTTAGTGAGCCCAAAGTCGACAATATAATGAGTAGCATTATGCTGTTGTCAAAGTTACTTTGACATTTAATATTCATGTGTAGGGTCTTCTATGTGGTCATGGATGTCTAATGTAACACATGTTGAAGAAATCAGAGAAGTCATATGGTTTAAACATTCATTTTAAGAACAGATAAATTGATGTTCACGGAAGCTAAGTGACTTATTCAAGGTCACAGCATTGGTGAGCTACAAAACAACCAGAAATCATTTAACTTACTTTTGGTTTCTTTTTTGGAGACTTTTACTAAGAAGAACCATTTGAATTTTCTTTTAAGCCTATATTTATGAAGACTACATGTCCTAATTTACTTATTTAATCAAAACTATTTATCAATCTTCTATTATGTGACTGTATGGGCTTCCCTGGTAGCTCAGCTGGTAAAGAATCTACCTGCAGTGCAGGAGACCTGGGTTTGATTCCTGGGTGGGGAAGATCTGCTGGAGAAGGGATCTGCTGGAGAAGGCTACCCACTCCAGTGTTCTTGGATTTCCCTTGTGGCTCAGCTGGTAAAGAATTTGCCTGCAATGAGGAAGACCTGGGTTCTATCCCTGGATTGGGAAGATCCCCTGGAGAAGGGAAAGGCTGCCCACTCCAGTATTCTGGCCTGGAGAATTCCATGGACTATACAGTCCATGGGGTCACAAAGAGTCGGACATGACTGCGCAACTTTCACTCACTCACCTCTGTGCCTCACCTATGTTCCATAACACACTCACTGTTTTATGGAAATGTAAAAGCAAGAACTGAGTCCTGTATGTATTCTCTCATTTATTTAATGGCAGGAGAACCCTATAATAAAGACAACTCTAACATCAACAACAAGAGGTACTTGAGATCAGACTCTAGAGGCATGATGACTAGTACATGAGAACTGCATCAGTTTTGCTCTCCAAATACCACTGGACTGAGAGTCAGAAGACTAGGGTAATGACAGTTTAGCTAGTAAGCCAATTATTAACTTAGTTAAACTAATTAACTATTTGGACCCTTGAGTTTCTTATAGACTCAGCAAACTCTGTTAGTAAGAACTTGGGGTTTGGGAGGCAGAGAGGTGTAGTGTGTTTTTCTGTTTTCTAGCTGTGTTAACAACTCACAGAGAAATAATAGCTCTTACATGGGGTTGTTTAGAGGATACAATGAGCTAACCTATCTAAAGTATGTATTGTTTATTCCCTTCCTACTGCATCTATTGATACAAGTTGGGGATAATATTGCGCAGCCTGTCTGGCACACACGATTTTGATGCCATAGAAACAATGGATGGGAAAGGGCAATGTAAACAATGAAACATTAGTCATACCTCTTACAGAGGGATTTTTAAAAGTTTATTTTGTTATTTTAATGTAAGTTTTCCATTGAAGTTTCACATGCATACATTCAAAAAGTACATACATCGTTGGGGCACATCTCCACGAATGTTCACAAAGTAAACATACCTATGTAACGAGAACCCAGATCATAAAATGAAACATTCCAGAAGGCCCTGTGGCACTCTTGCCCTCTTGTTGCCTCATCACAAAGATGATCATCATAACTTCTAAAAGCATAGGTTCAGATCAGTTCAGTTCAGTTCAGTCACTCAGTCGTGTCTGACTCTTTGTGACCCCATGAATCGCAGCACACCAGGCCTCCCTGCCCATCATCAACTCCCAAAGTTTACCCAAACTCATGTCCATTGAGTCGGTGATGCCATCCAGCCATCTCATCCTCTGTCGTCCCCTTCTCCTCCTGCCCCCAATCCATCCCAGCATCAGGGTCTTTTCCAATGAAGCAACTCTGCATGAGGTGGCCAGAGTACTGGAGTTTCAGCTTCAGCATCTGTCCTTCCAAAGATTCAGCTTCAGCATCTGTCCTTCCAAAGAAATCCCAGGGCTGATCTCCTTCAGAATGGACTGGTGGGATCTCAATTGCAGTCCAAGGGACTCTCAAGCGTCGTCTCCAATACCACAGTTCAAAAGCATCAATTCTTTGGCGCTCAGCTTTCTTCACAGTCCAACTCTCACAACCATACATGACTACTGGAAAAACCATAGCCTTGACTAGACAGACCTTTGTTGGCAAAATAATGTCTCTGCTTTTCAATATGCTATCTAGGTTGGTCATAACTTTCCTTCCAAGAACTAAGCATCTTTTAATATATTTAGTACATATTTAATATTCAATTATGATATATATATATATAGTTAACAGAGACCTTCTTGAGTAGTCAAAGGGATGAATAAAGTAACAGATATTTTAGACTCTGTGCAGACCAATGAGAGGATTATTTTTTAGGTCCTGTGAAGACCAATAAGAGAATTATTTTGGAGCAGTTGTTACATTTTTCTACTTCTTACAGCATTATATGATTCCACATCTTTATGTGTTATATTATGGTTGGCAAAAGACTATTGTATGATCATTTAATCATAACAAATGGGTAAGTTAAGTTTTATTATGTAACTTTTGTAGTCAGGGAATCTAAGGCTCAAGGAATTTTGGTGACAGGCAGAAACTGCATAGCTTTAGAGTGGCAGAGCGACATAAGCCAGCAGGAACTACTCCAGAAGGCCAGCTGTCTGCTGCACTGGCAGCACTCTCCGGCACCTTACTGTCTGGGCGTGGGGTAGGGTGGGAGGTAAAAGGTGAGACTCAGTTCTGTTAGAAATAGCCTTTGAATTTGGATATGACCCTGGAAATCCAGGAGAGTTTCTGTTCCAAAACATTGCCTTCATATTTGAAATGTTACCATTTCTATATTAGTAATTATAGGAGAAGTTGATTTCTCATCAACCACAAAAAAGAAAATTATAAAATTATAGTTAAATCAAAATTAGAAAATAATTTTTTGCCATCTAAAACTTTATGTTTTACTCCACTTTTCATCCCTCAAAGTGCCTTGAACACAGTAAGCATTCAATACATTTTTAGTTACTGGTGATATGAGTAGTGACATTTCTTTTGTTCCACCTGTATTCTCTGAGCTCAGTATTCCTAAGGAGGCAGAGCAATTCAAGCACAAAGAAGGGAACTGGAAGTTAATAAAGGGTTGTTTTGGTTTGTTTCTTTTCTTTGTGCTTTCATCATTAGTTTACAGCATAGCCTTGAGATAATTTTTAACTATTAGAATATAACTTTGAAGCTTTTTTTTTTATGTCACTCCCTAGGTATTCTGTTTATTTATTTATTTATTTTTTACTTTATTTTACTGNTAATAAAGGGTTGTTTTGGTTTGTTTCTTTTCTTTGCGCTTTCATCATTAGTTTACAGCATAGCCTTGAGATAATTTTTAACTATTAGAATATAACTTTGAAGCTTTTTTTTTTTATGTCACTCCCTAGGTATTCTGTTTATTTATTTATTTATTTATTACTTTATTTTACTGTACAATATTCTATTGGCTTTGCCATACATCGACATGAATCCTCCACAGGTGTACACGAGCTCCCAATCCTGAATCCCCCTTCCACCTCCCACCCCACAATGTCTCTCTGGATCATTCCCTTGCACCAGCCCCAAGCATCCTGCATCCTGCATCGAACATAGACCAGTGCCTCGTTTCTTACAAGATAGTATACATGCTTCATTTAACTAATTGAATGACTTGAACCTCATAAAGAGTATGGAAGGATAACCGGTTGGGAGGCATTACTGACTCTATGTTTTGTTAATCACTACACTCATGTTTGTTTTACTCTTTGATAAATGAAATCTAGACATTTTTCTTCTTTCTAATAGGAATGCTTGAGTTTAATTAACTAAATTAGCTTAAGAATAACATTCTATGAAAGAGATGGGAATACCAGACAACCTGACGTGCCTCTTGAGAAATCTGTTTGCAGGTCAGGAAGCAACAGTTAGAACTGGACATGGAACAACAGACTGGTTCCAAATAGGAAAAGGAGTACGTCAAGGCTGTATATTGTCACCCTGCTTATTTAACTTATATGCAGAGTACATCATGAGAAACGCTGGACTGGAAGAAATACAAGCTGGAATCAAGATTGCTGGGGAAAATATCAATAACTTCAGATATGCAGATGACACCACCCTTATGGCAGAAAGTGAAGAGGAACTAAAAAGCCTCTTGATGAAAGTGAAAGAGGAGAACGAAAAAGTTGGCTTAAAGCTCAGCATTCAGAAAACGAAGATCATGGCATCTGGTCACATCATTTCATGGGAAATAGATGGGGAAACAGTGGAAACAGTGTCAGACTTTATTTTGGGGGGCTCCCAAATCACTGCAGATGGTAACTGCAGCCATGAAATTAAAAGACGCTTACTGCTTGGAAGAAAAGTTATGATCAACCTAGATAGTATATTCAAAAGCAGAGACATTACTTTGCCGACTAAGGTCCGTCTAGTCAAGGCTATGGTTTTTCCTGTGGTCGTGTATGTATGTGAGAGTTGGACTGTGAAGAAGGCTGAGCACTGAAGAATTGATGCTTTTGAACTGTGGTGTTGGAGAAGACTCTTGAGAGTACCTTGGACTGCAAGGAGATACAACCAGTCTGTCCTAAAGGAGATCAGCCCTGGGTGTTCTTTGGAAGGAATGATGCTAAAGCTGAAACTCCAGTACTTTGGCCACCTCATGCAAAGAGTTGACTCCTTGGAAAAGACTCTGATGCTGGGAGGGATTGGGGGCAGGAGGAGAAGGGGACGACTGAGGATGAGATGGCTGGATGGCATCACGGACTCGATGGACGTGAGTCTGAGAGACCTCCGGGAGTTGGTGATGGACAGGGAGGCCTGGCGTGCTACAATTCATGGGGTCACAAAGATTCAGACGTGACTGAGTGACTGAACTGAACTGAACATTCTATGAAATGTATGGTTAATCTAAACTCTCTGTCTTTAGCATAAAACAAGTGAATTTTTAGGCGTGCCATGTGGTAAGCTTGAACTACAACGTGGAACGACATGAAAAATAATGAAGTTTCAGTGACTATAAATGAAAAGAAGGATAAGAATTGATTTAATGTGTGTCAGTAAGGAAAATGCAATCTTTACTATCTCTGAATGTTTTATTCTATATTTGTTGTGAACACAAGGAACAATGTGATGTCGATTCTTGGGCCACTTTTTTCTTATTCTCTGTCTGCACTTTCCTCTCATTTTCTGTAGATGTATGACAAACAGGAGGTAGTGAGATCTTGGTAGGCTTCTCTTCTATTTTGCGGTGGGTACAGAAGGGAAAGCCTAATGCATCCAGTTGGGATGGCATTGTGTGTGGTACTGGAAAGGGTTGCACTTGAGACAAGGCAGTAGGGTTACTCCAAAGAGATATAAAAAGGAATAGAGAAAGTGTATAGTCCAAAGAAGATTATCTAATTTGACCCTGTGTAAAACTTCGTGTTGTTTCTACAATGTCATATACAGCAAAAGATAAACTAAAAAAACTAAATGCACTCACACTCAGTCGTGTCCAGTTCTTTGTGGTCCCATGGACTATATCCCGCCAGGCTCCTCTGTCCATGGGGTTTCCCAGGTGAGAATACTGGCATGGATTTCCATTTCCTACTCCAGAGGATCTTCCTGACCCAGAGATTGAACCTGCATCTCTTATGTCTTCTGCATTGGCAGGAAGGTTCTTAACCATCAGCACCACCTGGGAAGCCCAAAAAACAGTGGACATTTTTTCTAGCACAATGTCATTTATCATATTAGTCATTATTGTAGTATATCCTCATTAATATTTAGTTACCATAAATTGTGACCACAAGAAACGTCATATGAAATATGTAAAATTCAATTTGGTATCATTTTAAATATCCTTGTGATTTTGGTGCTAAGAATATTAAGGCATGCAAGATCCAAGATTAAAAATTTCAAAATTAGATAGAAAAGATTGTTTAAATATTTGGGGATCCAAAAGTTCAAATGGATGGCCCAGCAGATACATGAAAAGATGCTCAGTATCATGAATTATTAGAGAAATACAAATAAAAACCACAATGAGGTATCATCTCTCACCAGTCAGAATGACCATCATCAAAAAGTCTATAAATAATAAATGCTGGAAAGGGTGTACAAAAAGGGAACTCCCCTATGCTGGTGGTGGGAATGTAATCTGGTGTAGCCACTATGCAGAACACTATGGAGATTTCATTAAAATACAGGATTACCATATCATCCAGTAATTCCCTCCTAAAGCAAAAAGATAAGAAAACACTACTTTGAAAAGATACATGCATCTTAATGTTCATAACAGGATTATTTACAATAGCTAAGACACCTCAGTGCCCATCCACATATATATATGCAATGGGATACTACTCAGCCATAAAAATTAATGAAATAGTGCCATTTGCAGCAACATGGATGGATCTAGAGATTACATTAAATGAAATTAGACAAATATGATATCACTTATATGTGACATCTAAAAAATGATACAAATGACCTTATTTATGAAAGAAACAGACTCACAGACATAGAAAACAGACTTGTTATTATCAAAGGGTTAAGATAGAGGGAGGGATAAATTGGGAATTTGAGATTAACATATACACACTACTACCTAGGAATAAACCTACCTACGGAGACAGAAGATCTGTATACAGAAAACTATAAGACATTGATAAAAGAAATCAAAGGGAACACAGACAGACAGAGAGATATACCATGTTCTTGGACTGGAAGAATCAATACTGTGAAAATGACTATACTACCCACAGCATTCCCAATCAAATGCATTCACTATCAAATTCAATTCATTTGAATTGGGATTCAATGCATTTCCCATCAAATTACTAAAGGCATTTTTCACAGAGCTAGAACAAAATTTCCACAGTTCATATGAAAACACAAAAGATCCGAATAGCCAAGGCAATCTTCAGAAAGAAAAATGGAACCAGAAGAATCAGCCTTCCTGACTTTAGACCATACTACTGAGCTACAGTCATCAAGACAGTACTGTACTGGCACGAAACAGAAATATAGGCCAGTACAACAAGACAGAAACCCCAGAGATAAACCACACACCTATGGGCACCTTGTCTTTGACAAAGGAGACAAGAATACACAATGGAGATAAGATAGTCTCTTCTATAAGTAATGCTGGGAAAACTGGACAGCTACATGTAGAAGAAGGAAACACTTCCTAACACCATACACAAAGATAAACTCAAAATGGATTAAAGACCTAAAGGTAAGACCAGACACTATAAAACTCTTAGAGGAAAACACAGGCAGAACACTCCTTGACATCAATCAAATCAAGATCCTGTTTGACTTGCCTCCTATAGTAATGGTAATAAAAAAAAAAAAAAAAAAAAAAAGAAATGGGACCTAATTAAACATAAAGGCTTTTGCACAGCAAAGGAAACATTAACAAGACGAAAAGATAACCCTAAGAATGGAAAAAAGAACAGTTTCAAATTAAGCAACTGAGAAAGGATTAATCTCCAAAATACATGAGCAGCAATATACACAAACTCAGTATCATAAAAACAAACAATCCAGTCAAAATAATGAGCAGAGGACAAAAATAGACATTTCTCCAGAGAAGACATACAGTTGCCTAATAAACACATGAAAAGGTGTTCAACATCACTTATAATTAGAGAAATGCAAATCAAATCTACAATGAGATATTACCTCACACTGGTCAGAATGGCCATCCTCAAATTTCTACATACAATAAAATCTGGAGCGGATACGGAAGAGAGCCCCTTTGCATGGTTGCTGCTGCTGCTGCTGCTAAGTCACTTCAGTCATGTCCAACTCTGTGTGACCCCAGAGACGGCAGCCCACCATGCTTCCCACCCCTGGGATTCTCCAGGCAAGAACACTGGAGTGGGTTGCCATTTCCTTCTCCAATGCATGAAAGTGAAAAGTGAAGTCAAGTCGCTCAGTTGTGTCCAACCCTCAGCAACCCCGTGGACTGCAGCCTTCCAGGCTCCTCCATCCATGGGATTTTCCAGGCAAGAGTACTGGAGTGGGATGCCATTGCCTTTTCCACTGGAGTGGGTTGGGGGAATATAAATCAATACAGTCACTATGGAGAATAATATGGAGATTTCTTTTTTAAAAACTAGAAATAAAACTACCATATGACCCAATAATCCCACTACCCTGAGAAATCCACAATTCTGAAAGACACATGTACCCCAATGTTCATTGCAGCACCATTTACAATAGCCAGGACATAGAAGCAACCTAGACATCCAATGATGACTGGATAAAGAAGTTGTGGTACATATATACAATGGAATATTACTCAACCATAAAAAGGAATGAATTTGAGTCAGTTCTGGTAAGATGGATGAAACTAGAGCCTGTTATAGAGGGTGAGGTAAGTCAGAAAGAGAAAACCAAATGTCATGCATTACAGCATGTAAATGGAATCTAGAAAAATGGTACTGATGAACCTGCTTGCAGGGTAGCTATAGAGACACAGACATAGAGAACAGACTTGAACACAGACCACGAGAAGGAAAGGGTGGGATGAATTGAGAGAGTAGCGCTGAAACACACACATCACCATACACTTTACACAAACATGCACATCACAGATGGCCAGTGGGAGTTTGCTGTATGGCACAGGGGGCTCAAATCTGCTCTGTGACGACCTAGAGGGGTGGGATGGGGTGGAGGGAGGGAGGAAGTTTCAAGCGGGAGGGAACTTATATATACCTATGGCTGATTCATGTTGAAATATGGCAGAAACCAACACAACATTGTAAAGCAATCATCCTCCAAATAAAAATAAATTTAAAAACTTACACACATGATTGTATCTACTGTATAGCACAAGGAACTATATTCAATTTCATGTAATAATCTATAAAGAAAAAAGAATCTGAAAAAGAATGTATATATTCCGAATCATTTTGTTGTACTCTTGAAACACTGTAAATCAATTATAGTCAAAAAATGTTTTAATTATAAATGAAAAAAACAAAAATAAAATAATTTAGTACTAAAAGGGAAAATGTATTTATGAACTCAAAACATGCATAAGTATGGTAGACTTCAGAAAGTAGAGGTACTGGGTACAAGTTAAATGCAGGGACTTATCTAGGCTCTTCTACTTTGTAGCCTGACTGGGAGCAAGTGCCCCTACTCTCTAACCTCTAATTTTTGTTTATCTGTAAAATGGGGATTATATCTTATGACTATTGTAAGGAATAAACAATACACTTAGCAAAGAACCAAGCACAGTGGAATCTCTCGATATAAGTAGGCATTATTATCTGGCCACTATGTTTCAGGGTGCCCTGCTGCTGCTGCTGCTGCTGCTGCTAAGCCGCTTCAGTCGTGTCCGAGTCTGTGTGACCCCATAGATGGTAGCCCACCAGGCTCCCCTGTCCCTGGAATTCTCCAGGCAAGAACACTAGAGTGGGTTGCCATAACACTTTTTTTCATTGCAATAGTTTTCAATACTACTTCAGCCCTCTGCAACTTCCCCTATCCCACAAAACAGCTGAGGTATTTGATGCCTCCTCATCAATATTAACTTATTATGGCATATTATTACATGTCATAATATGGCATATTATTACATGCCATAATATGGCATATTATTACATATTATAATATGGCATATTATTACATATTACTTAATATGTAAAATATTTCCAGCCTGGGACAGAAGTTGTGGGGGGATTAAAGACATTGTTAGTGGTCCTTAGGTGAAAATCTGCCAGTATCTTTTGTCTCTCTTTAATGCGTAGATTTTAATGTGTAATAACAACATCACTCATGGCAATTTGTTTCAGGAGACTGAATAAATACAGTAACAGAAATATTTTGCTCTCTTTATTGACAGTTTTACATTCTTGGAATCTGATTTCTTTAAAGGGGTGGTGGCTGAGTTCTATATGAATTATGTTAATTTTCCAAGGGAGAAAAATAAAATGAAACAACAAATGGAGTTCCAAGTTTGACAGAGTCGTTGTGACAGCACCTCTGAAATGCTTCAGAATGAATATCCAGTTCAGAGATAAACTCAGCCTCTAATGTTCCAGGTGAGTGAAGAATGGACAGACTGATGAGACAGTGACGGATCGACTTAAACTTTTCAACAGCATCTGTGTGCAGAAAGGCAGAAAATAAGTGGATGAAAAAGCATTTCATGGGAATTTATAATTTGTGTGTGTGTGGTGTTTTAAATTGAAGCTATAATGCCCTTGTAAGCAAAGAAATCATAACAAATTAGCAAAATGAGTACATTTCTTATAATATTGTAATTATCTGGGCATCTGATATATTTCCCTCTGAAGACAATTTGACAGTATGAAGTGGCATTTAATAAATTTTCTTCAACACTATAAAAAAAAATCACTAATATTTTGAAAGCTTGTTATCCCACCTAAAATTGGAAATTTGTAAGAGGGTAAGATAAGAAAATGAGAGTAAATTATTTCTTAATGGTTACTTGATAAATACATTCACATCAAAACATATTCACATAAATAAATACAGATTTGTTACATCATTTTGCCTAAAATATTATAATGTATCATATGTTTAATCAGTTGTATATTTTTAACTTTTTATTTTTTATTTTTATAAGCATAATGACAATTTTTCTAGTATCTTCACAAAAGTAGGATAAAAGCTTATCTATATATTCAGTCTAATAATTTTTCATATACAAAGTATTATGAATGAGTTCCTTTTAAATCAACTTCTCTATAGTAAAATATGATTGTTCTCTAAGTCATAGATTCTTTTCTGAGTCTATTTTAAGTTTCTCTTAACTTTCCTCTTTAATATATTGTACTAAATGCTTTTTGTTTCTATTTTTAGGTTAGGCTAAGAGTGAAGTGAAGTCCTTCAGTCATGTCCAACTCTTTGCGACCCCATGGACTGTAGCCTACCAGATTCCTCTGTCCATGGGATTTTCCAGGCAATAGTACTGGAGTGGTTTGCCATTTCCTTCTCCAGGGGATCTTTGAACCCAGGCCTCCCACACTGTAGACAGACGCTTTACCGTCTGAGCCACCAGGGAAGTCTAAGGCTAAGAAGAAACATGTAGTAAATTCCAGGGTACCACAAAGAATGAATTTTTTAATAGAACTGGGATAATTCGAAAATTGTTAAAAAATAAAGTTGTGTATTTTTATTTTTAAATTACCAAAAGTTAAAGTGCAGAAACAGACCTGCTTAAATATGTATATCTCCAATTTCCACAGGATATCTGACTAGATGTTTCACATGTCACGTGACTACATACTCAAATCACAAGAAAGAAAAAATAGCATTCAAACATCTTCATATAGTACAACCATCAATAAGAAAAACTGATTCATGTAAAAATCTAATTGATAGTAATTACTTAAGGGTGTGCAGCTTATTTTCAGATAAGGAAGTAGTGTATACGTACCAGATCATCAACATGTTGACAAATTAATTTTGTTGATTAGTCTCTAAGTCATGTCCAACTCTTTTGTAACCCGATGGACTGTAACCCATCAGGTTCCTCAGTCCATGGGATTTCCTAGGCAAGAATTCTGGAGTGCATTGCCATTATCTTATTCAGAGGATCTTCTGACTTGGGGATCAAACCCACATCTCCTGCTTGTGGCAGATTTTTTTTAATGCTGAGCCACCAGGTCGCCTTCTTAAACTACAGGGAACATTTAAATAATTAAAATCATAAGGCAGTTCTATTTGCAATTTTTTAAGGAATCTCCACACTGTTTTCCATTGTGGCTGTACTAGTCTGCATTCCCACCAACAGTGTAAGAGGGTTCCTTTTTCTCCACATCCTCTCCAGCATGTATTGCTTGTAGACTTTTGGATCGCAGCCATTCTGACTGGTATGAAATGGTACCTCATTGTGGTCTTGATTTGCATTTCTCTGATGATGAGTGATGTTGAGCATCTTTTCATGTGTTTGTTAGCCATCCATATGTCTTCTTTGGAGAGATGCCTATTTAGTTCTTTGGCCCATTTTTTGATTGGGTCGTTTATTTTTTAGAGTTGAGCTGCATAAGTTGCTTGTATATTTTTGAGATTAGTTGTTTGTCAGTTGCTTCATTTGCTATTGTTTTCTCCCATTCAGAAGGCTGTCTTTTCACCTTACTTATAGTTTCCTTTGTTGTGCAGAAGACCTAGCAATCCCACTGCTGGGCATACACACGGAGGAAACCAGAATTGAAAGAGACACATGTACCCCAATGTTCATTGCAGCACTGTTTATAATAGCCAGGACGTGGAAACAACCTAGATGTCCATCAGTAGATGAATGGATAAGCAAGCAGTGGTA
Organism: Neotragus pygmaeus; assembly: GCA_006410875.1. Lineage (NCBI taxonomy): Eukaryota > Metazoa > Chordata > Mammalia > Artiodactyla > Bovidae > Neotragus > Neotragus pygmaeus. The sequence continues at coordinate 20,614 of SJYV01011561.1, read as the reverse complement.
CATATACACAATGGAGTATTATNAATGTATGGCAAAGCCAATAGAGTATTGTAAAGTAAAATAAAGTTAAAAAGAATAATAATTAATTAATTAAAATCACTCCCATGCTAAGTCAATTCAATTCTGTCTGACTCTTTGGGACCCCATGAAGTATAGCCTACCAGGCTTCTCTGTCCATGGGATTCTCCCAAGATATATTAAAAATCAATCATAATGGGACAGACTTATGATAGTCTATAAATCTAATAATCACTTGAAACAGCAGAAGAGCTTTCAACATTGCTGTATATATGTAATATTTAGTTAATAATCATATATATATATATATATATATATATTTGTGTGTAATGAAAAGAGTTGTTTACCAAAAGTGTATTTAAAATGGTACACTGCTTTTCTTTAGGAAGTTTAGAACCTTGACTAAGGATAGTGCCAATGGTGAGGGTCCCCTATCTTCATTACAAAGTTTCGGGATGCATCTTGCAATGGGACACAGAGAGTTATCTGGAGATGAGCAGAGGTTCACAAGCATCTAATATTATAGTGGCTAAACATATGGTGACTGCAGCCATGAAATTAAAAGATGCTTGCTCCTTGGAAGAAAAGTTATGACCAATCTAGACANTGCAATGGGACACAGAGAGTTATCTGGAGATGAGCAGAGGTTCACAAGCATCTAGTATTATAGTGGCTAAACATATGGTGACTGCAGCCATGAAATTAAAAGATGCTTGCTCCTTGGAAGAAAAGTTATGACCAATCTAGACAGCATATTAAAAAGCAGAGACATTACTTTGCCAACCAAGGTCCATCTAGTCAAAGCTATGGTTTTTCCAGTGGTCATGTATGGATGTGAGAGTTGGACTATAAAGAAAGCTGAACACTGAAGAATTGATGCTTTTGAACTATGGTGTTTGAGAAGACTCTTGAGAGTCCCTCAGACTGTAAGGAGATCCAACCAGTCCATCCTAAAGGAAATCAGTCCTAAATATTAATTGGAAGGACTGATACTAAAGCTGAAGCTCAGACACCTGATGGGCATCTGATGCAAAGAACTGACTCATTTGAAAAGACCCTAATGCTGAGAAAGACTGAAGGCGAGAGAAGGCGACCACAGAGGATGAGATGGTTGGATGGCATCATTGACTCAATAGACATGAATTTGAGCAAGCTCCGTGAGTTGGTGATGGACAGGGAAGCCAGGCGTGCTGCAGTCCATGGGGTTGCAAAGAGTTGGACACGACCGAGCAACTGAGCTGAACTGAAACAGGACCTAGCAGAGTGGCAGAGGAGAGCAGTAGTGAAGCAAGGCAAGTGCTTTTCTTTGCTGTGAAGAGGGTCAGCATCTCAGAGACTGCTCCTCAAGGAAAAACATCTAGAGAGAGTCACTTGTCCCTTTCAGAGAGAGAAGCAGGCTAATTCCTACACATACCAGAGGACACTGCAGAACATATATACTATTGATTCCTGCTTTACTAACCAGGTGGAAACATCCATGGAATTATTTTTACAAGATATTTTTCTCTATTAAAGCATTGGGTTTTTCTTTATTAAAGCATTTGGCCTGGATGATTTTTGCCTTCATGATCACTAAAATCCTACTTCTCAAAATTCCTTTCACATTTTTCTTCTCCCCATGGAAAAAAAGCATGAATTTAACACCTTTCAGAGTAGAGCTTAATTGCATAGAAAGAATGTTATACCTTTTAGAGTGCTAATTAGAGACAATAATAATATGACAAGTCTCATCTAAAATCCTTTCAAATTATTCTATCAGTGTTGGAATGTTGTTGAGTGTCTGCATGCTTGCCAAATGTACAAATTTATTTTTTCTGTGATTTAGAGACAGTATCATGAGGAGATTTCCCATATGTGAACTGTGTATTCTGATTGGCATATTAAGACTTTTAATGAAGGTAAAGAGAAATACAGAAAACTCTGTGAATATGTAGAAGATAGGATGCAGAAGCTTTACATAATTAGGGGGCCTGTCATCTAATCAAGATGTTTCTTTCCCTCTTTTCACCCTAATCTTTCTCTCTTTGAGTTTTGTCTTTTGATTTCTCATGCCTTTCTCTCTCTAATACTGGTCTTCCTTTACCAAGGAACTAACAGCTGGTAGAATTAATATTCCAAGTGTTATGGGCTGAATCATGTCCCTCCCAAACACATATGTTAAAGTCCTAACCTGTAGGATTTTAGAATATGACTGACATTCGAAAGACCATCTTGAAAGTAGTAGTTAAATGAGGTCATTGAGTTAGGCTTGATCCAGTATAACTGGTGGCCTGATTAGAAGAGGAGTTTAGGGTAAAAATACACACTCAGAGAAGACAGTGTGATGACGCCGGGGGAAGACAGTCAGCTACAGTGAAGGAGAGAGACCTTCGTTGGAAGCAACCCTGCTGACACATTGATCTCAGGCTTCGAGCCCCAGAAAAACAAAAAATAAATTTATTATTTAAGACATCCAGTCTGTGGCCCTTTGTTATGGTAGTTTTAGAAAACGTATGCTTCACAATACTAGTTATGCTGCTGCTGCTAAGTAGCTTCAGTTGAGGCCGACTCTGTGGGACCTGATAGACGGCAGCTCACCAGGCTCACCCGTCCCTGGGATTCTCCAGGCAACAACACTGGAGTNTAATGCTGGGAAAGATTTAAGACAGAAGGAGAAGGGGATGACAGAAGATGAGATGTTTGGATGGCATCACTGACTCAATGGACATGAGTCTGAGTAAACTCCAGGAGTTGGTGATGGACAGGGAGGCCTGGCTTGCTGCAGTCCATGGGGTTGCAAAGAGTCAGACACAACTGAGTGACTGAATTGAAGTTTTATTTAGCAATTAAACTCTAACTACCACCATTAATGCATTCTCATATTTACTCTATAGATAGTTCTTCATTCTTCCTATTAATAGATTCAGTTCTTATTACATCATAAATAAAATAAGCATAATTTAAAAAATGAAAAACAACTTTAGAGCAGACCCTCATGCCTTTTTCTTACTTCATGTCCATCATCCACACAATCAATGTTCCAAAGATTAAAAAAGATAGTAGCTTGGCATTCTTAAATTTTGGGAAACATACCTAGCCATTTCCTTTCTATGCCTGTTTCCTAGTACAATATTTTCTTTGTCCACAGCCTCCTCACTTTATGCCCGTTTCTAGTCACACATTGGCCTTATGTAATTGGATTAGAAGTGAATTCATGACATCTGTCCAGGTTCTCAATATTTTTCTTCAGGGAATTTTAGAGACAATGGGTTAGACAGCTGTCCTTGGGGAACTGAACTGGAAGGTCAGTCTCATTTTCTTGTAGAGGTAACTGATTAGCCATGGCCAAGCAGGTTGGGTGAGCCAAGAAGCCAATTTACAGAGAGAGAAGTGAAAAATCAAAGAAAAAGTCATTTGGTCCTAGAGAGGGGATGAGTGCTAGAGCATAGTTCCCAGTGACTTTCTCAAAATCATGGACCTGCTTATGACTCTCATTATTAAACTATACAAAATTATCCTACATATCTAAATTCTACTTTACAGAAGGTAGCCAGATGGATTATTAAAATAATATTCTTAGCAGAAACACGAGAATCTCTTTAATGAAAACCCAACTCAAACTTGACTTTTGTTGGGAAGCTTATTCTGATTTGCATACTTACTTTCCTCTTGTTTTCCTTATTTTTAGTTATGGCCTCCTCAGTATTATTCTCTATAGCTTGTATGTGCTCATACTTTTCATACATTGTTGCATAGAACATGGTATTTAATAACTATTTACTTAATAGGTTGTTGTCTGTGACTTTCCCTTATTCCCAAATTTTGGCAAAGACCCCAAACTGAGGAATGAACAGTAAAGAATCCACATTCTAGAAGAGATTCACCAACAACTGGGGTTAGATATTTTTCTCTGGAATTCACTTAAAGACAAAACTATTTAATTCTATACTACAGAGATAAAAAGAGGTCTGGACAGCTAAGTTGGATCTGGCTCTAAGAAAATTACTCACAGAGTTAAGGTGTCCAGCACAAGAGACTGTGTCTTGCCTTGGTTGGATGGTTGCTGAGCTACAGGATATATAAAATTTTTTGGTGTGGTCACAAAACTGACATGGATCCATTTGTTAAGAGGAGGATGTAGACATTGTTAGTGTTAATCAATCAGTCATGTCTGACTCTTTACAACCCCCTAACTATAGCCCTCCAGGCTTTTCTGTCCATGGAATTCTCCAAGTAAGAATACTGGAATGGGTAGCCATTTTCTTCTCCAGGAGATCTTCCTGACCCAGCAATCAAACCTAAGCCTTGTGCATTGCAAGCAGACTCTTAACCATCTGAGTGACCTACACATAGTGACTAGGACCAGTTTCTGATTTAGAGATTTCTGATGATGGAAGCCACATGTCACCTAAAGTCCTTGAAAGGACAGAGATGATGTGTGCCTGAAAAGACTTGGATAAGAATCTCTCCACTACAGTCCCCTGCAGCCCTGGAGCAAGGAGATCACACCCAGTACTTCCTATACCTCCAGTGAAGGAGGACAGAGCTTGGAGGAGAGAGGTGTAGAGCTCCTGGGAGACTCACCACTGAAGCACATAGAGTAGGGCCATGTGAGGGATGACACCTCTGTTCCATAAGGTACAAGAGACCAGGAGAAGGTGATACTGCTCACAAACACCATGCAGAGAGCCATGTATCGGCAAAGTGAAGTGAAGTGAAAGTCGCTCAGTCATGTCCGACTCTTTGTGACCCTGTGGATAGGCCAGAATAGTGGAGTGGCTAGCCTTTTCCTTCTCCAGGGGATCTTCCCAGCACAGGAATAGAACCCAGGTCTCTCACACTGCAGGTGGACTCTTTACCAGCTTTGCCACCAGTATCAGCAAAGGCTACCAATAATTGACAGAACTGGAAGAAAAAAAATGGACCAAGGATGTGCTCACACCATGTACAGGCAACCGGTGCCTACATTCATCTCTATGGACTCCAAAGGAGGGGAGAGAGAGGTCTCTCCAGAGACATAGTCCTCCCTCTTCTCACCACAGCTCTTTGGAGTGACATGTCCAGCCTAATGTGAGGTAAGAGAAAGTTTAAAGTGGTTTTGCTGCTGAAGCTTTAACATCTCCTGAAAAAAGTAAAAGCATTTTGTCACTCAGTCCTGTTCAACTCTTTGCAACACCATGGACTGTAGCCCAACAGGCTCCTTTGTCCAAATGATTCTTCAGGTAAGAACACTGGAGTGGATAGTCATTCCCTTCTCCAGGGAATTTTCCTGACCCAGGGACAAAACCCAGGTCTCCCACATTGTAGGCAAATGCTTTACCCCATCTGAGGTGCCTAATATATCCTAAAATGAATTTAATAATTGAAATATGTCAGAAAGTTCTGATCTTGTATCAAAAGGAGAAAATAAACATAGTAAGGTTAAAGACAATAGAGAACATTGTAAAGCTTCACATTTCTATTCAATCAAGGTGAGGTTGAATTTGCTTTCATCTCTGGAGCCAAGATATAAGCATCTGAATGCAGAGTTCCAAAGAATAGCAAGAAGAGATGAGAAAGCCTTCTTCAGCGAACAATGCAAAGAAATAGAGGAAAACAACACAATGGGAAAGACTAGAGATCTCTTCAAGAAAATTAGAGATACCAAGGGAACATTTCAGGCAAAGATGGGCTTGATAAAGGACAGAAATGGTATGGACCTAACAGAAGCAGAAGATATTAAGAAGGGGTGGCAAGAATACAAGGAAGAACTGTACAAAAAAGATCTTCACGACCCAGATAATCATGATGATGTGATCACTAATCTAGAGCCAGACATCTTGGACTGTGAAGGCAAGTGGGCCTTAGAAAGCATCACTACGAACAAAGCTAGTGGAGGTGATGGAATTCCAGTTGAGCTGTTTCAAATCCTGAAAGATGATGCTGTGAAAGTGCTGCACTCAATATGCCAGCAAATTTGGAAAACTCAGCAGTGGCCACAGGACTGGAAAAGGTCAGTTTTCATTCCAATTCCAAAGAAAGGCAATGCCAAAGAGTGCTCAAAGTATTGCACAATTGCACTCATCTCACATGCTAGTAAAGTAATGCTCAAAATTCTCCAAGCCAGGCTTCA
>SJYV01011561.1:0-12922 GCA_006410875.1 Neotragus pygmaeus | reverse complement strand
GGAAGCAACAGTTAGAACTGGACATGAAACAACAGACTGGTTCCAAATAGGAGAAGGAGTACATCAAGGCTGTATATCGTCACCCTGCTTATTTAACTTATATGCAGAGTACATCATGAGAAATGATGGGCTGGAAGAAACAAGCTGGAATCAAGGTTGCTGGGAGAAATGTCAATAACCTCAGATATGCAGATGACACCATCCTTATGGCAGAAAGTGAAGAGGAGCTAAAAAGCCTCTTGATGAAAGTGAAAGAGAAGAGTGAGAAAGTTGGCTTAAAAGCTCAACATTCAGAAAACGAAGATCATGGCATTTGGTCCCATCACTTCATGGGAAATAGATGGGGAAACAGTGGAAACAGTGTCATACTTTATTTTGGGGGGCTCCAAAGTCACCGCAGATGGTGGCTGCAGCCATGAAATTAAAAGACACTTACTCCTTGGAAGAAAAGTTATGACCAACCTAGATAGTATATTCAAAAGCAGAGACATTATTTTGTTGACTAAGGTCCATCTAGTCAAGGCTATGGTTTTTCCTGTGGTCATGTATGGATGTGAGAGTTGGATTGTGAAGAAGGCTAAGTACCAAAGAATTGATGCTTTTGAACTGTGGTGTTGGAGAAGACTTTTGAGAGTCCCTTGGACTGCAAGGAGAGCCAACCAGTCCATCCTAAAGGAGATCGGTCCTGGGTGTTCATTGGAAGGACTGATATTGAAGATGAAACTCCAATACTTTGGCCACCTCATGCAAAGAGTTGACTCATTGGAAAAGACTCTGATGCTGGGAGGGATTGGGGGCAGGAGGAGAAGGGGATGACCGAGGATGAGATGGCTGGATTGCATCACAGACTCGATGGACATGAGTCTGAGTGAAGTCTGGGAGCTGGTGATAGACAGGGAGGCCTGGCGTGCTGCGATTCATGGGGTCTCAAAGAGTCGGACACGATTGCATGACTGAACTGAACTGAACTGGAGCCAAGATTCCTTGAGCAGAGCTTGGCCCATTCAGATCAGTATTTATAGTTGCTTGCCTAGAACTCAAAATCTAGAAGAACTATCTCCAATAAATGTGGAGTTGCTGTTGTTTAGTCACTAAATTATGTCAAACTCTGACCCCATGGACTGCAGTATGCTAGGCTTCCCTGTCCTTCACCACCTCCGAGAACTTACTCAAACTCATATCCATCAAGTCAGTGATGTCATCCAACATCTCATCCTCTGTCGTCCCCTTTTCCTCCTGCCTTCAATCTTTCCCAGCATCAGGGTCTTTTCCAATGAGTCCATTCTTCACATCATGTGGCCGAAGTATTTGAGCTTCAGCTTCAGTATCAGTCCTTTCAATGAACATTCAGGATTGATTTCCTTTAGGATTGATTGGTTTGATCTCCTTGCTGTCCAAAGGACTCTCCAGAGTCTTCTCCAACACCACAGTTCAAAATCATTAATTCTTCTGCTTTCAGCCTTCTTTATAGCCCAACTCTCACATCCATAATTGACTACTGGAAAAATCAAAGCTTTGACTAGACAGATCTTTGTCTCCCACATTGCAGGTTGATTCTTTATGGGAGAGATAGCCTCCCTCAAATTGTCCCCCAGAGAAACAATTGTACATCTTCCCAGACTCAGTTAAATTGTCCTTTCTTTCATGAACCTTCTTTTCTCTGTGCTCCCTGATGATTGATCACATTCTCTTTTGTGCCCTTACTGTATCTTGAATCTAATTATAGCATCTTCTTGTAACACTTGTGCCCTTATTTGGTTACACCTCTGTTTCCTTTTTTTTTTTTTTCCAGTTTCTCTGGCTCCAAGCATTACCAGGGCATTGCTCAACTGATACAGAGTAGGTGGTCAATAATAGTTTGTTGTTAGAGTAAATTAACATACTTAAAAGAAGGTCAAAAACCATATGGCTATACCCAGTAATCAGAGGATAATACACTTGGACTATCCCTTGGACTGAAAGGAGATTAAACCAGTCAATCCAAAGCAAATCAATCCTGAATATTCATTGGAAGGATTGAAGCTGAAGCTCCAATACTTCGGCCACCTGATACAAAGAGCTGACTCATTGGAAAAGATCTTAATGCAGGGAAAGATTGAGGGCAAAAGAAGAAGGGGGCAGCAGAGGATGAGATGATTGGATGGCATCACTGATTCAATCACGAATTTGAGCAAATTCCAGGAGACAGTGAAGGACAGGGAAGCTTGGTGTGCTGCAGTCCATATCTTGCAAAGAGTGAGATGTGACTTAGCGACTGAACAACAATCACTAATAACAAAACTTTAGTTGTAGATATAACTATTCAAAATTTGATGATCATCATTAAATGCCTATTCACTGCCAAACATGGTGTTGAAAATCAGGTGGACAAAAATGTTTAAGATACAGTCTATGATTTTGATGCACTCAGATTTTATAACAGATAAATCAGAGTATGAAATCAATCTTATTTCTCTTAATAGAAAGATTCATATTGTGAGTGAAGTCTTTGCATATACAAAATTTAGAATCAAACTAAATAATGAAGGCAATGAAAAGAGCAATTATATAACTTGTTATTCAAACCAGATACTTAGAAGAGCAAAAGGAACAGTACAAATAATCACACTAGGACAACAGATTGTAAAACTGGACTGCATTTGGATCAACATTTTGGGATACATATTTTACAGATAGAGATAATGATAAAGAGTTCAAACAAAGGAGAAATGTAATCAGTATAATCTGATTCGTTTTGCCTAAAGAGCATACTGTGATGTTATCCTGTAGATGTTTCAGTTCAGTTCAGTTCAGTTGTTCAGTCGTGTCCGACTCTTTGCGAAATGAATCACAGCACAACAGGCCTCCCTGTATCTCACCAAGGATGAAAACCACATTCAGAGAAATCAGTTAGGAAGTTGTTCTAATTGTTTAGAAAGAAATTATGAGAGTTAAAGAGAAGATACTGACAGTGAGAATGTATAGAGAGAAAATAGATTTAAGAAATACAGGAGATCCCATGGATATGACTTAAGGATAGCTTGGATATGAGAGCTGAAGGAGAGGGAGAAGTCAAACGACTTTCTGATTTCTGTGTCAAAAAGATAGAAGGATGTTAAGAGACTTCAATGAGAAGATGTCTCAAAGATATATTTGATATGCTCTTAAGTTAATGAACTCTTTATTTAAAAGAAAGAGTAAATGAGGCAAATCTATTTTGCTATTGAAAGTGTGATTTGAACCAATCTGAATAAAGCATGCTATTTATAATAGTTATACAAAATATAAATGTTTGCCTCTGGAAAACATATTTATCAGTTTCAAAATAAATGCAAATTTATCATTTCTTCTTAAAAACCTTTCCTGATCTGTGAAATTGGCCTTAGCATTCACAAGCCACTGTGCATACTGTTGTTACTATATCTATAACCATTGGGGTGCACATTCTTAGAATGCAGGGATATTAGCCTGTTATTCTTCCTAACCATTGCTTTGTCAAATACCCAGAAGGCATTAGGCACTCAATGAATATTTGTGTCTTGAAGTATTGTGTATATACTAATTTTTATAGAAAAAAGGCATTTCAAAGTTTTAAATTAGAATGCTCATTTCATTGTGTGTCTTTTATTTGCTACATATTGGTTTGGAGAAAAGATCTGTTTAGAATCTAATGTCAAAGGCAGTCAATTAAGAATTATGTCATATAAGGGGTAGAAATAATTAATTTTAAAATAAATAAAGCAGAAGAATGGATTGGCGAGTTCTTGGAGGGAGGCGAGTGGCTATTTTTGATGAGTGGTCATAGAAAGACTTCTGAGAAATAATATCTAAGAAAAAGATCTTCAGAAGAGACAGTGTGTAGATGTAAAAACATGAATACCATTCTAGGAAGAAGGAATAGTGTGAACAGTGCTAAGATGGAGACTCTTACACAGACATTGTCTTTGGCACTTGGAGCTTCTCTGGGTTCTCTAGTAGGGATGGAGGCTCCAGCTGTTTGAATGGGAAGGGGGAAAGGCCTGTATTGGTGAGTACATTTGGATGCACATATAAAACAGAGCAGGCTGAGGGGTGTGGAGGAAAACATTCTGTGACAGAAAGGAGACTAGGGTCCAGGGGACACAGGGGTGAGAAGAGAGACAGGTGGGAGAAAACAGGCTGATTCTGGGTGTATATTAGAGTTCAGGGATGAGCACCTCCCTAAACACAGAAAACACCAGAGGAAATATCTTGTGAAATAAATGTTCAACTTTATTTTTAAACATATAGTTTGATCTGATTTCTATAAGCAGAAACATCTGAAAATGAGGAAAGTATCAATATCAGATTTCTTTTTTCCCCCTACATGATGCTAAGTACAGTGCTTTGGTTGGTTTTCCTCTAATTGCACTAAAACAGTGGTTTTCAGTCGGCCCCAGAGTGAGGCCCAAAAATGTGCATTTCTAGCTCCTTCCTCAGGTGATGCTAATGCTGCTGGCCCAGGAAGGATACATAGAGAACCACAGAACTAAGCTGGCTGAAACGTCCAAAGGGCTGAGTCAAGGAAACACAAATCATTGACAATTTTACTATTTTAATTTCAATTTATTTTAGTAACTTAGACTACAAAAATGAATTTTTCTTTATATTAACTCTGTGGGTGTACATGCATGTTCAGTCCTTAAGTCATGTCCAACTTTTTGGGACCCCATGTTAGCCTGCCAAGCTACTCTGTCCAAGGGATTTCCCAGGAAAGAACACAGGAGTGGGTTGCCATTTCCTCTCCAGGGGATCTTCCCTAACCCAGGGATCAAAACTGAGTCTCCTGCATCTCCTGTATTAGCTGACAGATTCTTTAACACTGCTATCTGGAAAGCCCATCTTGTGGATAAGTAAGCTATAAACATATCACTATGATTGCCTCACTCAAATGATAGCTAACACCAATATGATTCAGGCAATGACCTAAGTGCTTTAAATTAACCTCATTTAGTCCTCTGAACTGTGTTGGGTATTAATAATAATATTTGCTTTGCAGATAAGGAAACAGAGTATCAAAGCCATAGGTTAGTGCAATGGACCCTGGTTGGGTTGATCCAGAGTTTTGTTCTTGGCCATGCACTCTTTTGTGTTGCTTTAGGCAAAGAAGCTGACAACATTTTTACAAAGAGGTCATCGACATAACCTGGAGCAACTCTTCCTCTTTCCCCAATGTGAATGTTCCCAGCTTTGAAATATCAGGGGTTTTTGGCAGTATCACAATGTAAAAGCATGTTGTTAATCCAATAAAAAACACATTGAGCTGCTGTGCATATTTATACATTTAAACAGCACTGAGTATTTTACTTTTTTGGCCCACAATTTGTTCCATGGACAATAATAGAGCCTCATGTAATTGCATGTTTATAGGGTCTGTGGAAGGATCCCAAATAGGGAAGTGGGGAGCTGTATTTCAGGAATGCAGGCATGACAATGCTCCAAATACCAGTTTGAAGGCTAAATCCTCTCATGGGACAGGGGATTTTTGTGACTGAAATCAATCATAAAACAGAGGTTATCTGAAGCAGAGAAGAAGTAATATTGAGACTTTTTGGACTGGTTTTTAATTAGGAACATTTTCATATGCAGCATTCTCAAATAACACAGGAAGTAAATGTGTATAAATGAGGTATTTGTACACATTCAGTTTCCCCCTCAGTCTCTCCGATCAGCAAGCTTCCATAAGCCTCTTATCCTTCTCCATCAGAGGGCAGATATACTGAAAACCACAATCACAGAAAACTAAACAGTCTTATCACATGGACCACAGCCTTGTCTAACTCAATGAAAATATGAGCCATGCCACTAAGGCCACACAAGAAGCACGTGTCATGGTGGAGAGTCCTGACAAAACGTGGTCCACTGGAGAAGGGAATGGCAAACCAATTCAGTATTCTTGCCTTGAGAACCCCATTAACAGTATGAAAAGGCAAAAAGATAGGACACTGAATGATGAACTCCCCAGGCCTGTAGGTGCCCAATATGTTACTGAAGATCAGTGGAGAAATAACTCCAGGAAGAATGAGGCAACAGAGCCAAAGCAAAAGCAATACCCAATTGTGGATGTGACTGGTGATAGAAACAAAGTACAATGCTATAAAGAGCAATATTGCATAGGAACCTGGAATGTTAGTTTCATGAATCAAGGCAAATTGGAAGTGGTGAAACAGGAGATGGCAAGAGTGAACGTCGACATTCTAGGAATCAGCTAACTAAAATGGACTGGAATGGATGATTTTAACTCAGATGACCATTATATCTACTACTGTGGGCAAGAATCCCTTAGAAGAAATGGAGTAGCCATCACAGTCAACAAAAAAGTCTGAAATGAAGTACTTGGATGCAATCTCAAAATGATGAATGATTTCTGTTTATTTCCAAACCATTCAATATTATAATAATCCAAGTCTATGCCCCAACCAATAATGCTGAAGAAGTTGAAGCTGAATGGTTCTATGAAGACTTGTAAGACCTTCTAGAACTAACACACAAAAAAGATGTCTTTTTCATTATAGGGGACTGAAAAGCAAAAGTAGGAAGTCAAGAAATACCTGGAGTAATGGGCAAACTTAGCCTTGGCATACAGAATGAAACAGGGCAAAGGCTAATAGTTTTGTCAATAGAGTTTTGCTATGACCAGAGAATGCAGGGTCATAGCAAACACCCTATTCCAACAACACAAGAGAAGACTCTACACATGGACATCATCAAAACCAGATTGATTATATTCTTTACACCCAAAGATGGAGAAGCTATGTACACTCAGCAAAAACAAGACTAGGAGCTGACTGTGGCTCAGATAATGAACTCCCTATTGCCAAATTCAGACTTAAATTGAAGAAAGTAGAGAAAACCATTAGACACTTCAAATATGACTTAAATCTCTTACAACTATACAGTGAAAGTGAGAAATAGATTTGAGGGATTAGATCTGATAGACAGAGTGCCTGATTAATTATGGAATAAAGTTGGTGACATTGTACAAGAGGCAAGATCAAGACCATCCCCAAGAAAAGTAATGCAAAAGGGCAAAATGGCTGTCTGAGGAGGCCTGACAAACAGCTATGAAAAGAAAAGAAGTGAAAGGCAAAGGAGAAAAGGAAAGATATACTCATTTGAATGTGGAGTTCCAAAGAATAGCAAGGAGAGATAAGAAAGCCTTCCTCAGTGATCAATGAAATACGTGGAGTAATGGGCAAACTTAGCCTTGGAATACAGAATGAAGCAGGGCAAATGAAATAGAGGAAAACAATAAAATGGGAAAAACTAGAGATCTCTTCAAGAAAATTAGAGATACCAAGGGAACATTTTATGCAAAGATGGGCTCAATAAAGTATAGAAATTGTATGGACCTTATAGAAGCAGGAGATATTATGAAGAGATGTCAAGGATACACAGAAGAACTATGCAAAAAAGATCTTCATGACCCAGNGGTCTCGTATTCCCATCTCTCTCAGAATTTTCCACAGTTGATTGTGATCCACATAGCCAAAGGCTTTGGCATAGTCAATAAAGCAGAAATAGATGTTTTTCTGAAACTCTCTTGCTTTTTTGATGATCCAGCAGATGTTGGCAATTTGATCTCTGGTTCCTCTACCTTTTCTGAAACCAGCTTGAACATTTGGAAGTTGACGGTTCACATATTGCTGAAGCCTGGCTTGGAGAATTTAGGTTGTTTAGAAACATAAATTATATAATTCCTCTTTGTTTAAAAAAAATAGAAAGTTTCAAATACTCTATGTTACTAACATTATAGAAGCAGATAAAAGTAAAAGAATGACTTTATTCATTTATCAAAATATTCATTTTGATATACTTATATAAAATAATCTTTATAAATATATTTTAATTATTTGGATAATATAAGGAAAATATTTTTATGTGATTATATGTTAAATTACTATAGTTTTTGTTTTTATTTTGCCAGAAGATCTTGAGTACTGATAATAATAAAATCAACATACTAAATAAGTTTGTATTCCAGAGGAAAAGAGAAAATTAAAATTATACTTAATTGTTGTCTGTGATTATTTATTACTAAAAAATTTTGAGTTTATTTCAGCATGCTGAAGAATGAAACAATTCTACAATAGACTCTGTATCTTGGTTAAATAAAAGCGGAATTCCAAAGAAATATGTTTAAANGAAAATTAAAATTATACTTAATTGTTGTCTGTGATTATTTATTACTAAAAAATTTTGAGTTTATTTCAGCATGCTGAAGAATGAAACAATTCTACAATAGACTGTATCTTGGTTAAATAAAAGCAGAATTCCAAAGAAATATGTTTAAACACTCTACTTTTTCCTTCATAATCAGCTAATCTTCTGTATTAAAAAGTAGAGACATCACGGCCAACAAAGGTGCATATAGTCAAAGCTATGGTTTTTCCAGTAGTCATGTAGGGATGTGAGAGCTGGACGATAAAGAAGGCCGATGACAAAGAATTGATGCTTTCGAATTGTGGTACTGGAGAAGACTCTTGAGAGTCCTTTGGACAGCAAAGTGAGCAAACAAGTCAATTCTAAAGAAAATCAACCCTGAATATTCATTGGAAGGACTGATGCTATAGCTGAAGCTGCAATACTTTGGCCACCTGATGCGAAGAGCTGACTTATTAGAAAAGACACTGATACTGGGAAAGATTGAGGGTAGGAGTAGAAGGAGGTGACAGAAGATGAGATGGTTGGATGGCATCACCAACTCAATCGGTTCAGTTCAGGTGCTCAGTCACATTCAGCTCTTTGCGACTCCATGGACGGCAGCATGCCAGGCTTCCCTGTCCATCACCAACTCCTGGAGCATGCTCAAACTCATGTCCATCAAGTCAGTGATGTCACCCAGCCATCTCATCCTCTGTTGTCCCCTTCTCCTTCTGCCTTCAATCTTTCTCAGCATCAGGGTCTTTTCCAATGAGTCCATTCTTCACATCAGGTAGCCAAAGTATTGGAGCTTCAGCTTCAGCATCAGTCTTTCAAATGAAAATTCAGGACTGATTTCCTTTAAGATGGACTGGTTGGATCTCCTTGCAGTGCAAGGGACTCTCAAGAGTCTTCTCCAACATCACAGTTCAAAAGCACCCATTCTTTTGTGCTCAGCTTTCTTTTTGGTCCAACTCTCACATCCATACATGACTACTGGAAAAACCATACATAACTACTGGAAAGACCATAGCTCTGACTAGACGGACCAACTCAATAGACATGAGTTTGAGCAAACTCTGGGAAATGGAGAAGGACAGGAAGCCTGGTGTGCTGCAGTTCATGAGATTTCAGAAAACAACAGCAATCTTCTGTGCGTATAAATTATTTACTACTACATCTCTGTCATCTTCTTCTTCCCAGTTTGTCTAAAAGATTTGTTGGTGTAATGAATTTGTTAACATACTAATAGATAGAAGGATATCCAGGAGATTTCTAAACAATTTAGGTTTGTGATGTTACAAAACAATCCTTAGTTTGAGCAACATTTCAAGTTACTTTATACTGTTGTTCACAGAGGCGGCTTAGCATTCCATAGTAGGTAATTTCAAATTTGCTTGAGTCAAAATCTTTTCTAATGTTACTATATTTACAAGTGGAATTATAAAACTATTTTTTAGAATTACACTCTTATCTATAGTTATTCTAAGAGTGGAAATAGAAATAGTAAAAAAAAAATTTTTAATCCCATTTATTTCCAGAATGAAGTATTATACTCATCTCTTGACACTATTGATAGCTCACATAAGGAAAGATTTCAAGAAGATTACTTTCTTCTCTGTGTTAGGCTGTCTATGACATTCAAGGATAATAATTCCACAACGATGAACTGATTTTGAGTATTTTGAAAATAACCTTACAGATCAGTATATGTTACACAAATGTTTAAACAAATCCTCAGCCTTACATTTCTTAAACAGATACAGGACCTTAAGGAAGTTGAATGAACAAACTTCTAATTATATCTATCATGAAGTAACAGGGATTGGCCTTATTCCCTTGCTCGATACAACTAAAAAAAAAAATCAGAAAAAAATATAAAATAATGGCTTTATGGACCTTGGATATCAGGCAATAGTGATCACTGATAGATGAGAAACAAAGGCAGTGAGGCTTTTGGTTGCCTGAGATTACAAACTAGAGAAAGGATCCAGCCATGGCACAGGGAGCTGAAGGTTCTTTAAGTTCAGTGAGTCAGAGGGGGAGACTGGAGAAGTAAAGCTGGTAAGAGCTTGCAGGGCAGAAAACTGAGAGAAAGACCTGCAGAAAGAGCTCTCCAGAGAGCCATCCTTCAGTGTGTGGCTAAGTGCTGTTGAGCACATTTATCTGAGGAAACAAACTGAAGCTGGGGGAAAACCATGGAGAAAACAGAAGAAACAAACTCTACATCTCAAACAGGGTCAAGATAAGTACATGTTCCTAATACATAAAGTGGAAAACCACATTACCTCATAAGGCATCAGAGTACGAGGAATGCTCTTGTCTCAGTCAAGCAAAATTAGCCCTTAACTAAAGCTCTTCTCCAAATATCAAATTGTTAACATCCGTAGGATCACAGAAAAATCAAGAGAATTCCAGAAAAACATCTACTTCTGCTTTATTGACTACAGCAAAGCCTTTGACTGTGTGGATCACAACGAACTGTGGAAAATTCAAGAGATGGGAACGCCAGACCACCTCACCTGCCTCCTGAGAAATCCGTACATGGGTTAAGAAGCAACCATTAGAACTGGACAGGGAACAACAGACTGGTTCCAAATTGGGAAAGAAGCATGTCAAGGCTGTATATTGTCACCCTGCTTATTTAACTTCTATGCAGAGTACATCATGTGAAATGCCAGACTGGATGAAACATAAGCTGGAATCAAGATTGCTGGGAGAAATATCAGTAACCTCAGATATGTAGATGACACCGCCCTTATGGAAGAAAGCTAAGAAGAACTAAAGAGCCTCTTGATGAAAGTGAAAGAGGAGAGTGAAAAAGTTGGATTAAAACTCAACATTCAGAAAACTAAGATCATGGCACCTGGTCCCATCACTTCATGGCAAATAGATGGAGAAATAGTAGAAACAGTGACACTTTTTTGGGGAGGCGGGGGGAGGAGGCGCCAAAATCACTGCAGATGGTGATTGCAGCCATGAAATTAAAAGAAGCTTGCTCCTTGGAAGAAAAGTTATGGCCAACCTAGATAGCATATTCAAAAGCAGAGACATTACTTTGCCGACAAAAGTCCATCTGGTCAAAGCTATGGTTTTTCCAGTAGTCATGTACAGATGTGAGAGTTGAACCATAAAGAAAGCTAAGCATGGAAGAATTGATGCTTGAACTGTGGTGCTGAAGAAGACTCTTGAGAGTCCCTTGGACTGCAAGGAAATCCAACCAGTCCATCCTAAAGGAAATCAGTCCTGAATATTTATTGGAAGCATTCATGCTGAAGCTGGAACTACAATACTTTGCCACCTGATGCAAAAAACTGACTCATTGGAAGAGACCCGGATTCTGGGAACGATTGAAGACAGCGGAGAAGGGGACAACAGAGGATGAGATCGTTTCATGGCATCACTGACTCGATGGACATGAGTTTGAGTAAGCTCCAAGAGTTGGTGATGGACAGGGAAGCTTGGCCTGCTGCAGTCCATGGGGTCACAAAGGGTCAGACACCACTGAATGACTGAACTGATTCTTATTAATACTAATGCAACTAATTTGTTATACTAGTACCTAAAGCACATATCTGCTATTTCATTTTTTAAATCATAGAGGACTTAGCTCACACACATAAAGTTTAGGTACTTTAAACATTACATGTAATGCCTAGAGAAAAGAAAATGGAAAAAG
This sequence comes from Neotragus pygmaeus, assembly GCA_006410875.1. Taxonomy (NCBI): domain Eukaryota; kingdom Metazoa; phylum Chordata; class Mammalia; order Artiodactyla; family Bovidae; genus Neotragus; species Neotragus pygmaeus. The sequence goes on along the minus strand of SJYV01011561.1, from coordinate 1,104 downwards.
CAGGCCAAGTGTTAACAGCATAGAAAATGAGAGTGATCAGAAGGTTTGAAGGTAGCCCAGGGTTCTTTCAAATAAGCATTCATTCGACGTGTTACAATTAGAAACGTTAGGTCTTAGTTCCAATATTATTGTGACACATTTAAAAAGCAGCATTTGACTTTGGCTACATGAAGACTTAGCAATAAAATCTGTCAGGATTTTTACAAAACCTTTCATTTTTCCTTCAAATGTTTTCCTAAAAGTTACACCTGTGTTTTTATAAAATTAAACATTTCTTTCCTTTTTATCTCAAAATTAATAATAGCATCTCTCTCTTAATGTATGTGTCATTTTAACGTTCTGTGTTAGACACTCTTCAAAACCAAACCAGTTGGTGTAGAGAATGATCAAAATTATTGGATGCTGATGACCCCATTTTTTTAAATACTAAAAAAATATGACATGTCTTTTTCCATTGCACATTACTGAACTTGAACTGAATGAAAGAGACTCAACCTTAATTATTTTCTCCTCTTTTACCCTTAATCATATGTTGACTGATGATAAATTTATCCATGTTTTTCAAGTTTGAGGGATGGGGGTTTGAAAATTCTAAGGTGTTCAAGTCACCATACAAAGTTTTCATAGGTTGATTTCTGACTAACATTGAATATTATGCCATCAACTTCCTGTAGCTAGAATTGCTTTTCCACCTTTACTGTAAAATATTGTACAGTTTTCCAATTTTACCGATAAACTTTAATTATAAGTATGTTCTATATGAATTAATGTTTGGTTGTTTGATCATTTATTCTGTCCAATGACCCAGTGCAGCCCCTGGATTCTTTTCTATACAAGTTTCTGTGGATTATTCAATAGAAAAAATATTTTCTTTCAAATACATGTCCAATTTAAAAGTGAGTCATTGTGTTTACTCAAGGATGTATCTCTCAAATAGATAGTTTAACTGTCCTATTAGGCTGAAGATTTTGTTTAATAATATGCAAGTTCAGTTCAGTTCAGTCGCTCAGTCATGTCCGACTCTTTGCGACCCCATGCGACCCCATGAATCACAGCACTCCAGGCCTCCCTGTCCATCACCAACTCCCGGAGTTCACTCAGACT
>SJYV01011556.1:0-19510 GCA_006410875.1 Neotragus pygmaeus | reverse complement strand
CACACCTCTGCCCCCGCCCCCGGAAGCTCTTTGTCAGTCTGCTTTCCTTCTCTGCAGGCGCAGGGCAGGGCGCGGTTTGTTACAAGGTTTTTGCCGTTTCTTTCATTTCCTCCCACTTTGCACCTTGACTTGGCAGGGTGTGTCCCCGGCGGGCAGCGCGCGCGCTCTCCCTGTGCTTCCCGGCTCGGGATTCCCGGCTCGGACGCCCGCCTGGCTTTGGCCGGTGGAGTGCCAGCGAACACGGTGGAGGCGGGACCGGTGCCCTGAGGTCCGTCCTCCTGGGCTCCTGCCTTTGGAGGACGAAGACACGCTTGCTCTGCCACGCAGAGGGTGAGAGCCGAGGGCGGACTGGACTGGGAGTGCAGCCAGGGTGTCCTGCCCCGAGCCTGTCCTAAGCTGCCCTGACCTGCTTGCTCTGCAGCGCAGAGGGTGAGAGCCGAGGGCGGACTGGACTGGGGGAGCAGCCAGGGGGTCCTGCCCTGAGCCTGCCCCGAGCCGCCCTGACCTGCTTGTGCGTGCTCGGTCAGTCGTATCCGACTCCACACGGTCCCCTGGACCACAGCCCTCCAGGCTCCTTTGTCTGTGGGATCTCAGGCAAGAGTACTGGTGTGGGTTGCCATTTCCTCCTCTGGGGGATCTTCCCGACCCACGGACTGAACCCGCGTCTCTTGCGTCTCTGGCTTTGGCAGGTGGCCGCCACTAGCGCCACCTGGACCTCGTGGGCCAGAATTGAACAGGTGGTGGTCGTTAGGAGCTCTGGCGTTAACAGTCCTCCAGGCACCCGAGACCCCGGGCGCCACCCTCTCAGCGTCTTCCCGAGGGTGGCGGCCCCACCGGTGGGCCTGCTCCTGCTCCAGGCCAGACGGGTTCAGGCGGAATGCATTCCCACCCCCAGTCTGGTCGATAGGCAGAGGCACTCTCACTGCCGGGAAGAGGGGTCCCAAGCAGGGCAGATTCTTTGAAACTCGTTTTTATCGCACCCTGAGGACTTCCAGACCGCGTCCGTGGTGTCTACAGTGGCGTAACTGGCGCTCTTGTCTCCTCGCCTGGGGTGAGAGACCACTGTCACCTTCAAAGTCCCCGATGCGTCCTCCACCCCTCCCCTTTCGTTAGCCCCAGAAAATGTCCGGAATGCTGCACTCTCCCCTTTACGCCACTCACTTTTCTTGTGAGTTTGCCCATAGAGTTATAACATCTTACACATTTTTGCACAATTCTGTATTGTATGAAGCAGGGTCAGACTGTATTCAATGGAATCATTTCCAAGACATGCTATGGTTTTAAGGCTATTATGCTCCTCACATAATGCTTCTTCTGCCTCTTGCCACTGAGATGCATTCATATTCATTGACACGGGGGCTCCTTTGCATGAATACATAAACATATTTCATTTGTTTATTCTCTGATTGATGGACATCGGGGTTGTTTACAGTTTTCTAGTTTTATGCTCTCCTGGATGGGAAGCTATGAACTTCCTTGAATATATGGGAGATCTTAAACTGAGACATGGAATTGCCTGAACATAAATCATGCTCAAATTCACTTTATTTGACAAGTTATTTTCCAAAGCGACTGTTCCAACATCCACCCCGCCCCCCGCACCCAGTGGTGTGAAAATAGTTCCTCTTGCTCCGCATCCTACAGACCCGTCATACTTGTAGACTGAAATTTTTATCTGTTCTGCTGTTGATGGACAATTGCAGTGGATGGACAGTTATCAATTGTGAAGGAAACAGCTTGGAGTCCCGGAGGGCAAAGTCTTCTGTGGACACTTGTCTCCGTGACCCTTGGGGGTGTACCTGTCTGTGGAAATGCTGGGCCAACACCCTTACTGTGTAAGAAACGTCTGAACCACTTTCCATGGTAGGCTTGGCATCTCCCATGGCCGTCAGTGATGGAGGGAACTTTTCCTTGCTTCAATTTCTTATCAATATCCGCCATTCCAGTCTCCTTATATTTCGCTAGTGAATGTGTCAGGGTAACTCACTGTAGTTTTAACTTGCGTCTCCCTAGTGAGTCATAAGGATTCAAAGCATATTTTTTTAAAACATCCATTGGCCGTTTGTATAGCTTCCTGTGTAAAGGGACTTTTGAAGCCTTTTGCCCATTTTTCATTGGGTTACTTGTCTTTTTTCTTTGCTATTGAGAAGTGTGTGTTCTTTGCCCAATTCAGATTCACATCCTTTGAGAGATCTGTATTTAACAGATATTTTCTCTACTTGTCGGTGGGCTGGTTCGTTTTCTTAGCAGTGTCTTTTGATGAGCAGAAGAGCATCATTTCAGCAATTTCCCCTTCATCAGTGTTGTCTTTTATGGCAATTGCTGTCTATGTCCTCTATAAGAAATCTTTGCTTATCCTCAGATCTTGATGATATTCTACTCTGCTTTGTCTCAAAGCTTTACAGATTTTTTTTTTAATGTTTAAGTCTGTGATCCTTCGCTAATTAATTGTCATGTATGATGTGAGATAAGGATGAATGCTATTTTTTTTTTCCTGTTTGTCCTTGAAGTTCTCTCAGATTCTTTCTCATGTATTTTGAGGCTTTGGGTTAGATGCATATATATTAGAGATTGTCAAGGCTTCCTGGAGAACTGACCACTCTGTGACACAATGTCTCTCTTTGTCTGAGATAGTTTTCCTGCTATGAAGTCTGCTCTGTCTGAAATTAATACACCAACCTCAGTTTTCTTCTAATCAGTGTGAGACTGGCCTCTCCCTCTGTTCCTTCACGTTTAATCTATCTGTGTGTTTATATGTGAACTGAGTTTCTTATAGACCACGTATAACTGGGTCTTTTCTTCCTCTTATTCTTTTTAAAAATCCACTCTGACAGTATCTGTTGTGTAATTGGTATATTTAGACTATTGATGTTTGAAGTGATTATTTTGCTTGGAGTAAAGTGATTATGTTACTCGGAGTAATGTCTCCCGTACTCGTTCCTGTTCTTTAGGCTGCCTTTCTTCTTCCTTTCTTTCTCTTGTACTCTGCTCTTTTCCTGCAGCCTCTGATTTTAATCGAGCATTTTATATGCCTCCTCTTTCTCCCAAGCGTGCTTCCCTGATAGCTGGGGCAGTAAAGAATCTGGCTGTAACGCAAGGGACTTGGGTTCAATCTGTGGGTCAGGAAGATCCCCTGGGGAAAGGAATGGCAGCCCACTGCAGTGTTCTTGCCTGGAGAATCCCGTGGACAGAGGAGCCTGGTGGGCTCTAGTCTGTGGGGTCGCAGAGAGTTGGACATGACTGAGCGACTAAGACTTTCTCCTCTCTCTCAGCAGATCAGTCATAATTTAGGAACACTGTTTGGAGCTTACGGTGCGCCACAGATAGTCCGATCCACGCCACAGAGACCCCTTCGGGCCGCGTCTTGGTTCTGCCCTCTTGCCCCTGGTAGCGCAGCTGTTGTTCATTCTGCTTCCCCAGAAGCCACAGCCAGCGACTCGCTGTTCAGTTGCTCAGTCGCGTCCAGCTCTTCCTAACGCCATGGACTGCAGCACGCCAGGCTTCCCTGTCTCTCACCGTCTCCCAGGTTTCCTCAAACTCATGCCTACCGAGTCGGGGCTGCCATCCCACCATCACATCCTTTGTCATGCTGTTCCGACCGCAATCTTTCCTGGCATCAGGGTCTTTTCCAGTGAGTCCGCCCTTTGCATCAGGTGGCCAAAGTATTGGAACTATTTTTATATGGTTGCTATTGTTATTTTGAACAAATTATCATCTGGTACCTCAATTAAAAACATGAAAAAATAAGAAAATAATAGCTCATATTGCCTTCATTCATTCTTTCTGTAAGGTTCTTGATGTAGATCCAAGTTTCTGACTGATGTAATTTTTCCCTTCTCTGAAGACCTTTAAAATTGTCTTGTAAGGCAGGTCTACTAGCAATAAATTCATTCAGTTTTCACTCATTTGATAAAGTCTTTATTTTTCCTTTTCTTTGAAAGATAATTTTACTGGATATTGAATTCCTTTTCGTACAGTTCATGGGGTTCTCAAGGCAAGAATACTGGAGTGGTTTACCGTTCCCTCCTCCAGTGGACAATGTATGTCAGAACCCCCCATCATGACCTATCCATCTTGGGTGGCCCTGCAGAGCATGGCACATAGCTTCCTTGAGTTACACAAGCCCCTTTGCTATGACAGGGCTGTGATTCGTGGTCGGAAGGTGTCCAACAGGCTACTGGGGAAGAACAGAGAAACGGCTCCAGAAAAAAATGAAGAGGCTAGGCCAAAGTGGAAAGGACACTCCACTGTGGATGTATCTGGTGGTGAAAGTAAAGTCTGATGCTGTAAAGAACAATACTTCATAGGAACCTGGAATGTTACGTCCATGAATCAAGGTAAATTTGACATAGTCAAGCAGGAAGACGGCAAGCGTGAGTATCAACGTCTTAGAAATCAGTGAACTAAAATGAATGGGAGTGGGCAAATTTAATTCAGATGACCATTACATCTACTAGTGTGGGCAAGAATCCCTTAGAAAAAAATGGAGTAGCCCTCATGGTCAACAAGAGTCTGAAATGCAGCACTTGGGTGCAATCTCAAAATGACAGAATGATCTTGGTTGCTTTTCAAGGCAAACCATTTAACGTCACAGTAATCCAAGTCTATGTCCCAAGAACTGATGTGAAGCAACTGAAGTTGACCAGTTCTGTCAAGATGCACAACACCTTATAGAACTAACAACAATGAAATAAGCCCTTTTCCTGACTAGGGGACTGGGTGCAAAAGTAGGAAGTCGAGAGGTACCTGAATTAACAGGAAAGTTTGGCCTTGGATACAAAATGAAGCAGGGCAAAGGTTAGCAGAGTTTTGCCAAGAGAATGAACTGGTCATAGCAAACAGACTTTGTCACAGCACAAGAGAAGACTCTACATATGGACATTGCCAGATGGTCAATACCGAAATCAGATTGATCATACGCCTTGCATCCAAAAACGGAGACACTTTGTAAAGAAGACCTGGACCTGACTGGCTCGGACCATGAGCTCCTTACTACAAAAAATTCGGGCTTAAATTGAGGAAAGCAGGGAAAACCACTAGGCCCTCCATTCAGGTGTGACCAAAACCGAATCCCTCATGATTACACAGTGGAAGCTAGGCTTCAGCAATACGTGAACCAAGAACTTCCAATATACAAGCTGGATTTAGAAAAGGAAGAGAAACCAGAGATCAAATTGCCAACATCTGTTGGGTCATACAGAAAACAAGCGAATTTCAGAAAAATATCTACTTTTACTTCATTGGCGATGCTAAAATCTTTGACTGCATGGATCACAACAAACTGTGGAAAGTTCTTAAAGAGATGGGAATACCAACCCACCTTTTGTCTCCTGAGAAACCTGTATGCGGGTCCAGAAGCAACAGTTAGAACCTTACATGCACTAACTGGCTGATGCAAAATTGGGAACTCCTTTCTCAATTAATGGGCTTCCCTGGTGGCTTAGCTGGTGAAGAATCCTCCTGCAACGCAGCAGACCTGGGTTCGATCCCTTGGCTGAGAAGATCCCCTAGAGAAAGGAAAGGCTACTCCAGTGTTCTGGCCTGGAGCATGCCATGGACTGTATAGTCCATGGAGTCTCAAAGAGTTGGACACGATTGAGCAACTTTTACTTTCACTTTCCCAACTAAGACTAGTAAGATGAGGCTTTATCTCGTCACCCTGTTTTTAAATCTTATATGGAGAGTACATCATGTGAAATGCCAGGCTGGATGAATCACCAGCTGGTCAAGACTGTGGGAAGAAATGTCAACAACCTCAGATATGCAGATGACACCACCTTATGGCAGAAAGCGAAGAGCAACTAGAGGGCTTCGTGATGAGAGTGAAAGAGGAGAATGAAAAAGCTGGCTTCAAAATCAACATTCAAAAAACTAACATCGTGGCATCCAGTCCCATCCCTCGATGGCAAATAGAAGGGGAAACAGTGGAAGCAGTGACAGATTTTATTTTCTTGAGCTGCAAAATCACTATGGATGGTGACTGCAGCCATGAAATTGAAAAACACTTGCTACTTGAAAGTAAAACCGTGACAAACCTAGACAGCATATTAAAAAGCAGAGACATCACTTCACCCGCCAATAGTCAAAGCTGTGGTTTTTCCAGTAGTCATGTACAGACGTGACAGTTGGACCAGAAAGAAGGCTGAGCACAGAACTGATGCTTCTGAACTGCAGTGCTGGAGAAGACTCTTGAGAGTCCCTCGGACAGCAAGGAGATCCAACCAACCAATTCTAAAGAAAATCAACCCTGAATATTCATTGGAAGGACTGATGCTGAAGCTGAAACTCCAATACTTTGGACACCTGATGCGGAGAGCCAGCTCATTGGAAAAGACCCGGATGCTGGGAAAGGTTGAGGGCAGGAGGAGAAGAGGGCAGCAGAGGGTGAGAGGGCTGGATGGCATCACCGACTCAATGGACGCAAATCTGAGGAAGCTGCAGGAGCTAGTGAAGGACAAGGATCGCTGGTGTGCGGAAGTCCATGGTGCCACAAAGGGTCGGACACGACTTGGTGACAGCAACACGGCGTTACTCCACTCCCTCTCCCCCAATATTTACAGTATTTCACTTTGCTCTCTTCTCATTTGGAATATTTTGAAGGGAAGTCTGATGTAATATCTATCCCTACATTCCCGCCAACTTTGGCTTCTTTCAAGATTTTCTCTTTTTCTTTGATTTTCTGCAGTTTGGTCTGGATTTTGGGGTATTTATCCTGCTTGGGGTTCTCTGAGATTCCTGAGTCTGTGGTTTGGTGTCTGTCGTTAATTTTGGAAAGTTCTCAGTCATTGCTTCAAATACTATATATTTCCTTTACCAGCTGAACCTGTATCACATCTTTTACGACTGCCTCATACTTATTGGATATTCTGTTTTTCTCCCCCCCTTCATTCTTTTTTCTCTTTGTGTCTAAGAAGAGTAATTTCTTTTCAGTCAGGGTCACCTTTTGTTTTTCTCTTGTGGCGCAAGGTGAGATCTATGACTTCAAAGCAGCTTGCATGCCAGACCTTTTTGCATCTTCCACGTGGACATCCATGACGTCTTGGAGATATTTTCTTTTCTCAGCGAACGCCTTTGACTGTTCCGCTGCAGAAGTCAGTTGACCCTGTACTTATCAGCCCATTTCTGGACTCGACTCTGTTCTGTTGATCTATTTGTCCGTCCTTATCCTACAACTTATTTACTTTAGGTTACTGTAAACCCTAAATTCAGCATATGTAAGTCCCAGTATTGCTCTTTGTACTCTGTGTTGGCTCTTCTAGATTCTGTAAAATTCACAGAAGTTTAGAGACAAGATTTTGATTTTTTAAAAATGGTGCTGAGAGTCTACTTGTGACTGTATTGAACCTAGAGGTCAATTTAGGGGAAACTGACATCTTAAAAATATTTAGCCACCCAATCCCAAAACTCCCCTCATTTATTTATTTAGTTTCTCTCACTAGACTTTGTAGCGTTCAGGGTACTTTTGCAGCTTCTTGTTAATCCGTTCCTAAGAACTCCATGTTTCTTTTTGACATTATTGTCATTTCCTTCTCCAATTGTGGATAGAATTTGCTTTTAAAAGGTTTTCTCTGATTTCTAAATGCTAGCATATAAAAGGGCTTCCCTGGTGCCTCAGTTGGTAAAGAATCTGCCTGTAATGCAGGACACCTGGGTTTGATCCCTGGGTCCAGAAGATCCCTTGGAGAAGGACATGGCAACCCACTCCAGTGTTCTTGCCTGGAGAATCCCGTGGACAGAGGAGCCTGGTGGGCTATGGTCCATGGCAGTCGCATAGTCAGACAAGACTGAGTGACTAACACCTAGCTCGGCTTAGTGTATAAAAATATAATTTATCTTTGTATGTTGACTTATGTCCTGAGGTCTGGATAAATAATTCACTTGCTAATTTTACTAAATTATTTGATTCCTTGGGTTTTTCTATGTTAATAATCATGGCATCTGTGCATTCAGACAGTTTTTATTTTTCCTGTTTTATCTGTGTGATCTTTTTTCCCCTGGCCCTTTTGATTCTTTTCTTGTGATTTCTGCACCCGTTTTGCATAATGTTAAATGATTACATTTGCATTTTAAACTTATCATAATCTGCTTAGACTTTACATAATATTACTTCTTGTAGAATATAGGAAATTGTGACAGTATAGTTCTTTGTGCTATTTTGACTTATTACCTCCACACAGATTGTAATTCAGTCCAGTTCAGTTGCTCAGTGGTGTCCAACTCTTGGCGATCCCATGGACTGCAGCATGTCAGGCCTCCTTGTCCATCCCAAATTCCCAGAGCTTCCTCAAATTCATGTCCATCGAATTGGTGATGCCATCCAACCATTCATCCTCTGTCATCCCCTTCTCCTCCTGCCCTCAGTCTTTCCCAGCATCAGGGTCTTTTCAAATGAGTGTGTTCTTCACCTCAGGTGGCCAAAGTATTGGAGCTTCAGCTTCAGCATCAGTCCTTCCAGTGAATATTCAGGACTGATCTCTTTTAGGATGGACTGGTTGGATCTCCTTGCAGTCCAAGGTCCCAACACCACAGTTCAAAAGCATCAATTCTTCAGTGCTCAGCTTTCTTTACAGTCCAACTCTCACATCCATACATGACCACTGGAAAAACCATAGCCTTGACTAGACGGACATTTGTTGGCAAAGTAATGTCTCTGCTTTTTAATATGCTGTCTAGGTTGGTCATAGCTTTTCTTCTAAGGAGCAATTGTCTTCTAATTTCATGGCTGCAGTCACTGTCTGCAGTGATTTTAGAGCCCCGCCCCCTACTAAGTAAAGTCTACCACTGTTTCCACTGTTTCCCCATCTATTTCCCATGAAGTGATGGCAAATAACTAAGATGCCATGATCTCAGTTTCCTGAGTGTTGAGCTTTAAGCCAACTTTCCCCTCTCCTCCTTCACTCTCATCAGGAGGCTCTGTAGTCCTTCTTCACCTTGTGCCATAAGGGGGGTGTCATCTCCACATCTGAGGTTACTGATATTTCTTCTGGCAGTCTTGCTTCCAGCTTGTGTTTCTTCTAGCCCAGCATTTCTCATGATGTACTCTGCATATAGGTTAAATAAGCAGGGTGACAATACACAGCCTTGACATACTCCTTTCCTGATTTGGAACCAATCTGTTGTTCCATGTCCAGTTCTAACTGTTGCTTCCTGACCTGCATACAGGTTTCTCAGGAGGCAGGTCAGGTGGTCTGGTATTCCCATCTCTTTCAGAATTTTCCACAGTTTATTGTGATCCACACAGTCAAAGGCTTTGGTGTAGTCAGTAATGCAGAAGTAGATGTTTTTCTGGAACTCTCTTGCTTTACATAAACTTTTTTGCTTTAAACTATTCTCTCTCTTTTAAATGAATTAAAGTAAGAGTATATATTTTTATATGTCAATATACCATGCAGGGGGCTTCCCAGATGGCGCTGTCGCAGAAACCAGTACTCAAGAAACCAAGCACCACACNTTTGCTTTAAACTATTCTCTCTCTTTTAAATGAATTAAAGTAAGAGTATATATTTTTATATGTCAATATACCATGCAGGGGGCTTCCCAGATGGTGCTGTCGCAGAAACCAGTACTCAAGAAACCAAGCACCACACTTGGAGAGTTGGAGAACTCAGGTTTATTATGCCAGTGGGCCGAGAGGAGTTCACACTCCAAGTTCCGAGCCCCGAACAAAGGAATTACAGGGTTTTTATAGAGAGACGGTAGTGGGCAACACTAGCTCTTAACAGGCTGGTTTAAACTTAAGGGGTTTGAAAGCACAGGAACGGTGGTCAAGACAGGGAGGGGCGTGCCTGCTCTTTACATGGACAGGCCTGTTTAAGCAGGCTTGCGGCGGCTGGGCGACTGCAAAGAGCAGGATAGTGGTGGGTGAGATAAACTCCACTTCCTAGTATTGCAAGTCCCCACTTTCTGAGACTACGTGACCTTCGTGATCTAGACTTTGCAAGGGGCAAGCTGAGCTACAGAGGCAGAAGAAGGAGGTTATGTAAAATTTTAACTTTTCCTCTTCAGCACTAGTGGTAAAGAATCCACCTGCCAGTGCCGGAGGCATAAAAGATGCAGGTAAGGCCCTGATTTGTGAAGATCCCCTGGAAGAGGGCATGGCGACCCACTCCAGCGTTCCTCTTTGGAGAATCATATGGACAGAGGAGTTTGCAGGCTAGAGTCCATAGGATCGCAAAGAGTTGGATATGACTGAAGCAGCTTCACACGTATGCGTGATCTATGCAGGGGGCTTCCCTGGTGGCTCAGTGATAAAGAATCTGCCTGCAGTGCAGGAGATGTGGGCTCAGTCCCTGGGTGGGGAAAATCCCCTGGAGCAAGAAATGGCAGTCACCAAGCTGGAGAGGTTCCAGTGAACGTGAAAGTCGCTCACTCGCATCTGACCCTTTTTTCGACCCCATGGACTATACAGCCCATGAAATTCTCCAGACCAGAATACTGGAGTGGGCAGCTGTTCCCTTCTCCAGGGGACCTTCCCAACCCAGGGATCAAACCCAGGTCTCCCACATTACAGGTGGATTCTTTACCAGCTGAGCCACCANGAGATCTATGACTTCAAAGCAGCTTGCATGCCAGACCTTTTTGCATCTTCCACGTGGACATCCATGACGTCTTGGAGATATTTTCTTTTCTCAGCGAACGCCTTTGACTGTTCCGCTGCAGAAGTCAGTTGACCCTGTACTTATCAGCCCATTTCTGGACTCGACTCTGTTCTGTTGATCTATTTGTCCGTCCTTATCCTACAACTTACTTACTTTAGGTTACTGTAAACCCTAAATTCAGCATATGTAAGTCCCAGTATTGCTCTTTGTACTCTGTGTTGGCTCTTCTAGATTCTGTAAAATTCACAGAAGTTTAGAGACAAGATTTTGATTTTTTAAAAATGGTGCTGAGAGTCTACTTGTGACTGTATTGAACCTAGAGGTCAATTTAGGGGAAACTGACATCTTAAAAATATTTAGCCACCCAATCCCAAAACTCCCCTCATTTATTTATTTAGTTTCTCTCACTAGACTTTGTAGCGTTCAGGGTACTTTTGCAGCTTCTTGTTAATCCGTTCCTAAGAACTCCATGTTTCTTTTTGACATTATTGTCATTTCCTTCTCCAATTGTGGATAGAATTTGCTTTTAAAAGGTTTTCTCTGATTTCTAAATGCTAGCATATAAAAGGGCTTCCCTGGTGCCTCAGTTGGTAAAGAATCTGCCTGTAATGCAGGACACCTGGGTTTGATCCCTGGGTCCAGAAGATCCCTTGGAGAAGGACATGGCAACCCACTCCAGTGTTCTTGCCTGGAGAATCCCGTGGACAGAGGAGCCTGGTGGGCTATGGTCCATGGCAGTCGCATAGTCAGACAAGACTGAGTGACTAACACCTAGCTCGGCTTAGTGTATAAAAATATAATTTATCTTTGTATGTTGACTTATGTCCTGAGGTCTGGATAAATAATTCACTTGCTAATTTTACTAAATTATTTGATTCCTTGGGTTTTTCTATGTTAATAATCATGGCATCTGTGCATTCAGACAGTTTTTATTTTTCCTGTTTTATCTGTGTGATCTTTTTTTCCCCTGGCCCTTTTGATTCTTTTCTTGTGATTTCTGCACCCGTTTTGCATAATGTTAAATGATTACATTTGCATTTTAAACTTATCATAATCTGCTTAGACTTTACATAATATTACTTCTTGTAGAATATAGGAAATTGTGACAGTATAGTTCTTTGTGCTATTTTGACTTATTACCTCCACACAGATTGTAATTCAGTCCAGTTCAGTTGCTCAGTGGTGTCCAACTCTTGGCGATCCCATGGACTGCAGCATGTCAGGCCTCCTTGTCCATCCCAAATTCCCAGAGCTTCCTCAAATTCATGTCCATCGAATTGGTGATGCCATCCAACCATTCATCCTCTGTCGTCCCCTTCTCCTCCTGCCTTAAATCTTTCCCAACATCAGGGTCTTTTCCAAGGAGTCAGTTCTTGGCATCAGGCGGACAAAGCACTGGAGCTTCAGCTTCAGCATCAGTCCTTCCAATGAACATTCAGAACTGATTTCCTTTAGGATGGACCGGTTGGATATCCTTGTAGTTCAAGCGACTCTCAAGAGTCTTCTCCAACACCACGGTTGAAAAGCATCAATGCTTCAGTGTTCAGCTTTCATTATGGTCCAACGTTCACATCCGTATATGACCACTGGAAATACCATAGCTTTGACTAGATGGACCTTTGTCAGCAAAGTAATGTCTCTGCTTTTTAATATGCTGTCTAGGTTGGTCATAGCTTTTCTTCTAAGGAGCAATTGTCTTTTAATTTCATGGCTGCAGTCACTGTCTGCAGTGATTTTAGAGCCCCGCCCCCTACTAAGTAAAGTCTACCACTGTTTCCACTGTTTCCCCATCTATTTCCCATGAAGTGATGGCAAATAACTAAGATGCCATGATCTCAGTTTCCTGAGTGTTGAGCTTTAAGCCAACTTTCCCCTCTCCTCCTTCACTCTCATCAGGAGGCTCTGTAGTCCTTCTTCACCTTCTGCCACAAGGGGGGTGTCATCTCCACATCTGAGGTTACTGATATTTCTTCTGGAAGTCTTGCTTCCAGCTTGTGTTTCTTCTAGCCCAGCATTTCTCATGATGTACTCTGCATATAGGTTAAATAAGCAGGGTGACAATACACAGCCTTGACATACTCCTTTCCTGATTTGGAACCAGTCTGTTGTTCCATGTCCAGTTCTAACTGTTGCTTCCTGACCTGCATACAGGTTTCTCAGGAGGCAGGTCAGGTGGTCTGGTATTCCCATCTCTTTCAGAATTTTCCACAGTTTATTGTGATTCACACAGTCAAAGGCTTTGGTGTAGTCAGTAATGCAGAAGTAGATGTTTTTCTGGAACTCTCTTGCTTTACATAAACTTTTTTGCTTTAAACTATTCTCTCTCTTTTAAATGAATTAAAGTAAGAGTATATATTTTTATATGTCAATATACCATGCAGGGGGCTTCCCAGATGGTGCTGTCGCAGAAACCAGTACTCAAGAAACCAAGCACCACACTTGGAGAGTTGGAGAACTCAGGTTTATTATGCCAGTGGGCCGAGAGGAGTTCACACTCCAAGTTCCGAGCCCCGAACAAAGGAATTACAGGGTTTTTATAGAGAGACGGTAGTGGGCAACACTAGCTCTTAACAGGCTGGTTTAAACTTAAGGGGTTTGAAAGCACAGGAACGGTGGTCAAGACAGGGAGGGGCGTGCCTGCTCTTTACATGGACAGGCCTGTTTAAGCAGGCTTGCGGGGGCTGGGCGACTGCAAAGAGCAGGATAGTGGTGGGTGAGATAAACTCCACTTCCTAGTATTGCAAGTCCCCACTTTCTGAGACTACGTGACCTTCGTGATCTAGACTTTGCAAGGGGCAAGCTGAGCTACAGAGGCAGAAGAAGGAGGTTATGTAAAATTTTAACTTTTCCTCTTCAGCACTAGTGGTAAAGAATCCACCTGCCAGTGCCGGAGGCATAAAAGATGCAGGTAAGGCCCTGATTTGTGAAGATCCCCTGGAAGAGGGCATGGCGACCCACTCCAGCGTTCCTCTTTGGAGAATCATATGGACAGAGGAGTTTGCAGGCTAGAGTCCATAGGATCGCAAAGAGTTGGATATGACTGAAGCAGCTTCACACGTATGCGTGATCTATGCAGGGGGCTTCCCTGGTGGCTCAGTGATAAAGAATCTGCCTGCAGTGCAGGAGATGTGGGCTCAGTCCCTGGGTGGGGAAAATCCCCTGGAGCAAGAAATGGCAGTCACCAAGCTGGAGAGGTTCCAGTGAACGTGAAAGTCGCTCACTCGCATCTGACCCTTTTTTCGACCCCATGGACTATACAGCCCATGAAATTCTCCAGACCAGAATACTGGAGTGGGCAGCTGTTCCCTTCTCCAGGGGACCTTCCCAACCCAGGGATCAAACCCAGGTCTCCCACATTACAGGTGGATTCTTTACCAGCTGAGCCACCAGGAGAGGTTCCAGAGACACATATATAAGTACCTTTATAAATAATACATGTGTTATATTTATTCGTTTTTTATCCTTAATAGTTTTCTTTTGTATGGGTCTTTGTATAGATCTCAGTTGTCCATCAACATCATTTCTTGTATGGAAGACCTACTTGTATTTAGTTTTCTCAATTTTGATTTATATAAAAATATCTTCACCTTCACTTGTGAAGGTTATTTTATTAATATATAGATTTTTGTGTTGACATTTTTCCCTTTAAAGATATATTTCCATTGCTTCCTGGTCTTTGACGGTTCTGATGAGAAGTCAGCTGTCACTTATACAATTGTTCCTCTGAATGAAATGTAGCAGTTTCTTCTGGGTATTTTCAAGATTGTTTGCCCTTGGGTTTAAATTATTTGATTTTGATGTGCCTTGTTGGTGCTTCATTTTTATTTATCCTGCTTGTGGCTCATTAAATTTCTTGAGTGTATAGATTTCTCAAATTTGGGAGTTTTTTTTTGGGGGGGACCTACTTTCATCAACATCCTTGATGTGTTTTGAAATAATGTGAACAATGCATAATATTCAATATTTTGTTCATTGTGTTCTTCAGGTCTTTTATTTTCACACAGATTATTTCTCTGCGTGTACTGTCAGTTACTGAGAGTGATGGTACTATGAAGTTAAGTTGCTCAGCTGTGTCCGACTCTTTGTGACCCCGTGGACTGTAGCCCGCCAGGCTCTTCCATCCATGAGATTCTCCAGGCAAGAATACTGGAATGGGTTGCCATTTCCTTCTCCAGGGGATCTTCCCGACCCAGGGATCGAACCCATGTCTCCTGCATTGCAGGCAGACGCTTTAAAGTCTGAGCCACCAGGGAAGCCCTGATGTTACTGTGATCATGTGTTAATACTTTCTTACACAGTTTGATGCCCCATTGTGAGGTGTGTACAAAATTTCAAATGTGACTTCTTGATGAATTAAACATTTAACATAATATGCTCACTCTCCATATTTCTTGTAATGGCTTTGACTTGTAGTGGATTTGATTTTTAAAAAAATTTAAATGGCAGACATACCAGCCACATCTGCTCATTTCGTTTGTTTCAGTTCTGGCTGGTCAGGTCTTAGTTGCGGCACAAGGCCTCCTTGTTGCGGTGTGCAGACGCTTCGTTGTGAGGCACGGCCCTCTCTCTAGGAGTGGCGTGCAGCCTCCACGGCTCGTGAGCTCTGTAGTTGTGGTGCTGGTGCTTAGTCGCCCCACGTGGGATCTTAGATCCCCCGGTCAGGGACTGAGCTCAAGTTCCCTGCTCTGGAAGGATTCGCTGGACCACCAGGGAAGCCCCCTTGATTCTAATATTAATGTAATCAGCTGTGTGTGTGTGTGTGAGTGAGCCGCTCAGTCGTGTCCGACTCTTTGCGACCCCAAGGACTGCAGCCCGCCAGGCTCCTCTGTCCACGGAGTTCTCCAGGCCAGAATACTGGAGTGGGTTGCCATGCCCTTCTCCAGGGGATCTTCCCAACCCAGGGATTGAATGCTGGTCTCCTGCATTGCAGGCAGATTCTTTATTGTTTGAGCTACAGGGAAGTCTAATTAGACTAACTACACATACGTTTATCTTTCAATCTTTTCATGACCTTATGGTTTTCTTTCACTTGCAATTCAGTATAGTTAGATTTTATTAGAGTTTATCTGTTGGTCTTTGCCTTTTAAGTGAACTTTAATTCTGTGTACACTTGTTTTAATCAGTGGTATATCTAGATTTGTAATTACTCTCATGTTTTGTTCTTATCTTGATCTTTCTTTGTTATTTTGTCTCTCTTTTCTTCTTTTATCCTGCACTGACACTTTTTTCTCTTTAAAATTTTTCTCTGACAGTTCAGAGAAAGTACAGTATGTTTCTATTATTTTAGTTATTAGTCCACAAAGACTTTATTTTCTTGGGCTCCAAAATCACTGCAGGTAGTGACTGCAGCCATGAAATTAAAAGATGTTTGCTCCTTGGAAGAAAAGCTATGATAAACTTAGACAGCATATTAAAAACAGAAACATTATTTTGCTGACCAAGGTCTGTCTAGTCAAAGCTATGGTTTTTCTAGCAGTCATGTATGGATGTGAGAATTGGACCATAAAGAAAGCTGAGCACCAAAGAATTGATGCTTTTGAACTGTGGTGTTGGAGTAGATTCTTGAGAGTCCCTTGGACTGCAAGGAGATCCAGCGAGTCCATCCTAAAGGAAATCAGTCCTGAATATTCACTGGAAGGACTGATGCTGAAACTCCAATACTTTGGCCACCTGATGTGAAGAACTGACTCCTTAGAAAAAAGGCTGATGCTGGGAAAGATTGAAGGCAGGAGGAGAAGGGGATGACAGAGGACTAGATGGATGGATGGCATCACCGGCTCAATAGACATGAGTTTGAGTAAGCTCTGGGAGTTGGTGATGGACAGGGAAGCCTGGTGTGCTGCAGTCCATGGGGTGGAAAAGAGTTGAACACGACTGAGCTACTGGTCTGAACTGTTATCACCTTTACGTTTAATTCATCAAATATTATCACAAAATACCTTCCCCATGTATTACAAAGGAGCTTCCCTCATAGCTCAGTTGGTAAAGTCTCTGCCTGCAGTGAAGGAGACCTGGGTTCAATTCCTGGGTCGGGAAGATCCCCTGGAGAAGGAAATGGCAACCCACTCCAGTATTCTTGCCTGTAGAATCCCATGGACAGAGGAACCTGGTGGGCTATAGCCCTTGGGGTCACAAGAGTTGGACACGACTTAGTGACTAACCCACCACCACCACCATGTGTTACAAAGACCCCAGAATATCCTAATCATCTCCCTGTAACTTGTGTAGCATAATTGTCATGAGTTCAACGTTTCTGTTTTGGTAACACAAGATTATTACAGTTTCCCATAGTTAATTATTCACAGTTTATTCACAGTTTCTCTCATACTTGTCATTTCTTTGTGCTTCATTCCTGTTTTCATTTTGGATCTTCTAGCACGTCTGTCCTTCCATGTGAAGTATATATTTAATTTCTTTTAGATGGAGCCTTTTGGTGTAGACCATCTCTGTGTTTGGTTTCTGAAAAGGCTGCATTTCACTGGTGTTGCTGAAAGATGTTATTTCCAGGTATAGACTTCCGGGTTGGATTGTTTCACCTCAACACACTGAAGATCTCTTTAGGTGTCTCCTTGCTTCGACTGTTGGGGCTGGTAAGTCCTCTTTCAGGTTAGACATCATCCTTTGAAGGTGATCTCTCTTTTCTCCCAACTACCTTAAACACGTTCTTTGCTGTTCTGTAATTTCACTATGATGTTTCTGTGCATAAATTTTGTTCAGATTTATTCCAAATGGAATTAATTGGCCTTCTTGAGTCAATGATATCTTTAATTGCTTTCTATTTTAAAAAGTTGTCAGCCATTATCCTTAAAAATACCATCTCTTTCATTTGCCCGTCTCTATCTCTTTCTGGAGCGTTGATGAGACGAATGTGAGATGATCTCATTGTTCACTCATTGACCTCTCTTTCTTTGTCTCCATCTCTTGGTCTTTCTGGATGCATTTTTGGTATAATTTATTCTTACATAACTCCGAGCTTATTAATTCCTCCTCCTTTCCAATGCTGTCTAATCAGGTAGTAAATCTATCCACTGAATTATTAATTTCAACAATTACGCTTTTCGCTTGTGGAAGTTGTGTTTGCTTTATTGGAAAGTCTGCTCCTCATTGTTCACCTTCATTGGTTTCTCTCTGCTTCTTGGAACACATCACTGGCTTGGGCTTTTTATGCATTTTTTTCCCTTTATTTTCTTTTCATTCTTTTTTCTGCCATCTCTTCCTCGTGTCCTGTTTCCTTGCTTATTTCATGATTTCTTTCACAGGGAACGGTGCATTGTTCTTTCCCTGGGGTGGGGGGGGTCTCTCTAAGTCCAGGGGTGTAAGTAGCTGCTTCAGAGGGGATCTGGATTTGATTCTTTCAGGGTCTGGACAGTGGTACTGTCTAGGACCTCTTTACGTGGAAGGCTCAGGTGGCATTCTATTTGGACGATGAATGTATGAACGTGGGTTGTTACTCCGTGTCTGAGTGGCTTTTTGTTAACAAAGCTTAGAGGATGTTTTTTCCTGGGAGTGCCAGTTTAGAGGCTGGTGCTTTCCCACTCTGTCTCTGGGGTGGGCAGCAGGGGTATCTCTGCTTCACCTGTGTGCTCACTGCCCCAGGGGTGGGTCTTCAGAGTGTTCTCATCTTGGGAAGATTCTGGGCTTTGCCTTCTTTTCTTCAAAAGGCCAAACATTTGAAGTTCAAGTTCACGAGTAACCTCAAGGTGAAAACCGTCGTGTGTGCTCTGTCTGCCTCTCGTTTTCGTCTTCCCTGTGCTCAGGGATGGCCTGCTTTATCTGTCAGTCCATGGATGTACTTAATGAATTAGAAAGCAAGTTTTATCTGGTATATTTTTTCTTCAGGGGCCAATCCAGGTATTCATGCAGCCAGAGTAAATTCTAGAGCAGAGTTTATAAAATCGCTGTCCTGATGATCAGGTCATGATGTCAATTTAGAGGGTTTTAGAGGGGACCAGTATTTTACTTTATTTTTATTTGTTTTCTTGATGCTTACCTAAATTTATTATTACTAGTTTTTAATTTATTTATTCACTTTTTGGCTTCACTGCATGACATGCGGGATCTTAGTTCTCCAACCAGGGTTCAAACCCTCTTCCCTGTAAAAGGAACCACAGATTCTTAACCACTGAGCCACCAGGGAAGTTCCATGATCATTATTTTTAAATAGAACAGAATGAAATTAAGTGAAATAGAAAGCATCAGTGTTCATTTGACCAAGTAAGAGTAAGTATTCTGTCATCAGACTCTGAGTTCATGGATGGACCCGTGTTCAAATGTGAACGTGTGGATAACTGGATCCCAGTAAAGTGTGTCTTTTATTTCTGGTAATATTACAACCGTCTCCAGGGTAGAGTGGTGCGTCTCAGACCATCTGGGGATCTTGCTGAAATTCAGACCCTGATTCAGCAGGCCTTAGCTGGAGGCCTGAGGCTCTGTACTGCCTGCAGGCTCCTGACAGTGCTGGTTGGCGCAGGGCTCTGAAGCACGCTGACTCGGCGTGTCTTTATCTGCACTCCGCCGCCCCTGCACATCTCAGAAGCTGGTGCAGGAAGCAGGTTCATCATGAGACGGATGGGGGTGGGAAAGGGCGCAGAGCACAACCTTTAAAAGAGTGACACAGCCCTTGAAGACGTGAAGGCTGGCTAGAGCCGCTAGGTCCAGGATGGCGGAAGACCCAACCTGCAGTAGACCTCGCCGCCCGTTATATGCTCAGTGAAATACCCCAGCAGCTAAAGGACTCACCCACCAGTGCCAAGACGGTTCTGACGGTCACCATAAGAGGCCAAAAAGCGGGCGGTGGCCCAATTCCTGGAAATCCCCACTCCTTCCCCCAAAATAATTGGGATAATCGTCTCACTCGTTAGCTTATGAAGTTACCCATCCCGTAAAAACTAACCACCCTGTATTGGGGGCCA
>SJYV01011555.1:0-14284 GCA_006410875.1 Neotragus pygmaeus | reverse complement strand
AAGCATCTACTTATATGTTCAAGCAAATTAATCAAAGTACAATAAAGTAAATAGGGTAGAAAAATGAACTACATGAAAAATAAGGAATAGGAGGAGAACTACAAGCAATACTACAATATGATTAGAAACACAGTGTTGTGTATAAAGTACATAGAAATGGTCATTGAGATCTTTGATTAGCTTTTCCCAATTGCTTGGCTGGTTGAGCGGAGAAATTTGACTACTGATTGGGTTATCCAATCTGGTTGCTAGGATGACCTAATAGCTAGACCAATCATTTACAGTCCAGTTATTTTGATTACCACTGTGACTCAAATTGCCCATTTCATAAATTTACCCAGTGCTCAGATCACAATTTGTAAGTGACTCAGATGATCAGTCACACAGAAATAATCAGAGCACTAAATTTTAGAACAGAATTGGTGAATGAAATAAAGAAATGGGAAGAACTCATTCTAAAACTCTACAAACTAACATAAGGAAGTGTTCTCATAATATAAATATCTCATGTTGTTCTTATTTAAAATTTGAAGAAAATTTTTGAAACTTCTTTTAGCTGACCAAAACCAGATTATTGAGAGAAGTCAGGAAAAATCAGTTTCTTTCAGTGCATATTAATGAAAAGCACTGTGTTATTTATGATAAGTGAATGGCATTATTTAACTGATTATAATTATATTACAAATTAAGCATTTGTTTAATTGAAATGTGCCNTTAGCTGACCAAAACCAGATTATTGAGAGAAGTCAGGAAAAATCAGTTTCTTTCAGTGCATATTAATGAAAAGCACTGTGTTATTTATGATAAGTGAATGGCATTATTTAACTGATTATAATTATATTACAAATTAAGCATTTGTTTAATTGAAATGTGCCCAAGGAAACATTTTGCAAATTTCTTACAAATCTGGTTACTGCTAAACTTCAGTTGTCATGAAATATAAAATACCTCTCTAAATATTGTAGGTACCATCATTTCTCTTTGCTCCCAGCAGCTTAAGAATTTAAAATATTTTATTTATTTATTTTCAAAATGACATTGAGGTCAAGAATGGTATTGTCCATAAAGACTGATCCTTATAAATTGTGCAAACACAAATCTACCTTGGATATGTTTTTATCAGCATTTTAAAAGTTCAGTTAATGCTATTTCCTTGTATGTGTTCATATTTAAATTTATAAATCTTCCTCCTCTTCCCCCACCTCCAGTCCTGATTTTGGCATCTCTTCTCACATAGCAACAAACCTCTAGATACCAGCATTTTGCCAGATATACTAATACACTTTCCTTAGTCTTTCAGCTAGATGTTTTCTTGAGAGAATTTTTGCAAAATAATTTCACCTTAAACATCAAATATATTCAAATTCATCTGGTAAGGCAATGTTAGAAGTGAAAAAAAAAAAAAAAAAGATCCCTGTTGAGAATTATATAGGGTTTTTACATCATTTAGGCTTTTGTGTTTAATGTTAGAAAGTAGATATTTTATTTATGTTGCTTTTGTCCAAAAATCAGCCAAGAAATTGAGGCACAGAAAATAAGAAANCCCTGTTGAGAATTATATAGGGTTTTTACATCATTTAGGCTTTTGTGTTTAATGTTAGAAAGTAGATATTTTATTTATGTTGCTTTTGTCCAAAAATCAGCCAAGAAATTGAGGCACAGAAAATAAGAAATCTCAGTTTTTGTTAAAGGAAAAAAAAAAGCACTCTGTGCCATCTCCCTGGAGTTTCTTCATCCATTTTTTTGTGATCCAATGACAAGAGGATACTTGTGGTCTCAGACAAGCAGAAAATTTACTTTCCCAATATTTTTATCCTTGGCAGAGAATAGAAAACAACCTGCAGACCAAAATCCTACAATGAGCAAGGCCTTGGGGGCCCTATGAGAGAGAAATTGAAGACTGGAAAGGACAGGAATGGCTGCACAGACTCTGAGTTACTGGTTTTCTTTTATGAAATATTCTATCCCCACTGCCTTGACACACAGGTTGTTACTCAAAATTACAGCTAATTTGGGTAGCTCAGTTTAGAGTCTAGACCTTTCTCTTAGAGCTTATACAGAAATGCTTACAAATAATTAGTACAAATTTAAGTAAACTTTCACTCTATAATCTTTATCGAATCTTCAAGCTCGATCCCTGAGTCAGGAAGATCCTCTGGAGAAGGGCACACAATTCACTCCAATATTCTTTCCTGGAGAATCCCATGGACAGAGTAGCCTGGCAGGGTACAGTCCATAGGGTCACAAAGACTGACACGACTGAAGCAACTAAGCACTTAACACTTCACTAAAGTACTAATANGTTTCAGCACTGGAGAATCCACAATGGAGAAAGGCTTTATGGGTGTAGTGAGTGTGAGAGCCTTCAGTGACAGTTCTAACCTCATTAAGCACTGAAGAGGTCGCATTGGAGAAAGGCCTGATGGGTGTAGAATATGGGAAGTCTTTTAGCCAGAGCTCATTAATCACCAGAATGTTCACGTTAGAGAAAGACCTTGGGGTTTAGTGACTAGAAGTCCTTTACCTTTAACCCTAGTCTGCCAAAGTACCAGAATGTTCACAAGGAATAACGCCCATTATATAATATCGGTCAGTCTGTTATAGACTGAATCGTGCCCCTCAAAATTTGTACGTTCAAGCACCAACACCCAATGGAATTTTTTAGCTGTCACCTATAAGGAGACGGATGATTGAGACAAATGAGGTCATGAGAATGGGCTCCTGGTGTGACCGTGTCCTTATAAGGCCAGACACCAGAGGTGCTTGCTAGTTCTCTGTAGTTTTGAACAGAGGAAAGGCCATTTAATGACACAGCAATCCTGATGGCACCTTGGCCCTAGACTTCCAGCCGCTAGAAATATGCGAACGTGCATGCCTTGAAGCCACCTAATCAGGGATTTTGTTGTGGCCACCTGAGAAGAGACAAAGATGCAGAGAAGGCACTGCATTATATCCTGCCGACTCTGTAATGCTACAGCAGACATGGATAACTTCAAGAACACATATATAATAGTAAAGCATAGTAAATTAGGAAGTTACCAATTTTAAGAGTTTGTTTAAAAAGCAAAACAGCTTTATCGAAGTACAATTAGTGGTCATTCACAATAGTCATTTTCTGTCTGTAATTCACTGAGTTAATAGATGCACAACCACTGTTTCTAGGGGAAATAACGGAATTAATTTCCTGAGAGCCTCTGGTCACAAAATTGTTGTCCACTAGTCAGTAAATAACATTGTTCTCCTGTTTTTTTTTAGCAACTCATTTACTATATACTGTTGATTGGTTAACATCGAAATCATGGCCAACAACAGTGGTTCATGACTGAACACTGCTAACCTATTAGTGTTTTCTTTAAGGCACATTCTCTGTGCTTAGGAACACCAGGCGGTACATGGGCACCAGGTCTGGAGGCCTGTTTGGACCACAGAATCACCAAGAAAAAGCATAAATGGGGTACCAAAGACATCATGGGAAGGATGCTCATTTCCAGGACGAGAGCTGAAATGAGAAGGCAGAGCATCGCTGGGCGGCGCTGTGGCTGTGCTTCCGTGAGGCCCTCCCCTGTGGCCGAGTGGTACGAATTTGCCAGCGATGCCAGTGATGCGGGTCCGATCCTGGATCAGGAAGATCCCCTGGAAAAGGAAGTGGCAACCCACTCCAGTATTGTTGCCTGGGAAATCCCACAGACAGAGGAGCCTGGCCTGGGAAATCCCATGGACGGAGGCGCTTGGTGGGCTACGGTTGATGGGGTTGCAAAGAGTCAGACACGGCTGAGCGACTAAACAGTGAAATGTCTAAGAACTAATGTGAAAATGTGAGTGTTAATTTGAGGGGTTTCCACAGTTTTGGCAAGTAGGCAAGTTTACAAACACTGAATCTGTGAAAAGATGAGGACTAACTAATTGTGTTACCATAAATTATGCACATGTGAAAGTGAAGTCGCTCAGTCATGTCCGACTCTTTGCGACCCCATGGACTGTAGCCCACCAGGCTCCTCTGTCCACGGGATTATTCAAAGATATACTCAGGCTGCAGCTTGGAATTCACCGTTGTGTGGACTCACCAAGATTTTGTGAGGATTTTGCCGGAGTCTCGGGTGCTTCATCTGGCCCAGTGCATGTGATCAGGGCGAGTGCAGCCCTTTGTGGACGTCACCAGGCCCGGGGTGGGTTGCCAGTGTCGGCGGGCTTTGGGTGACAGTTGGCTGAACGGAGGGAGGCTGTAATCTCTGAGGGCAGAGCGAGTGCAGGAAAAGCAGGACCATGAGTGTCTGAGCTCACACTCGGTTCTCGTGACCGCGTAGAGGGACTTGAGGCTGCCATCACTGAGGGGAACCGTGGGAGGTCTGTGTTCATCCCGGCTCCTGTGGACTTTGTTAGTGATATTCTGGCCGCTGTCTGTCAAGTTGTAAGATTTCAAGTTAAAGCCAATAGACATGGTGCCCCGATCTGCTGAAACAAGGATGCCCTCGAGTGGCTGCCGTGCATTTCCCTCCACTCTTCTCACAGGTAATATCTCCTAACCTTACAACCCTTTTCCTCAAAGGGAACAGGCACAGTTCCTGCTTATCTGTTTGTACTGTTTCAGCTCCCTGCAAACGTGCAGAGTCATTTGAACAAGCCAGTCACATCCTCTGGAAAGCGCGGCATCCAACCCTCTTGACCCCACAAAGCCTGCATCCCAGACTCCGGGTGCGGCCTGCTGGCGGCCTCGTGTGCCGTCTCCGCCTGTTACCGGGGGCCAGTGAAGGGCTGGGGATGGCGGCTGGCCACCGCCCGGTGTCCCGTGTCCGGCCGCAGGCTGCGGGAGTCACACTGTCACGGTGGGGTTCCGGCAAGTGCCGGGAGGGAAGCGAGACACGGGGCGGCCGCGTGTCTGCTGGTGCCCGAGGGGTGCGGGGCTGTGGCCCCCGCGCGGGCTGGCCCGCGGAAGCCGCCCGTCTCTCTCCGCCCGGAGCGTGGAGGCCTGCCGCCGCCCAGGGCGCGCTGAGCGTGGGAGGAGCGGGGCCAGTGTTGCAGGCGAGGAGAGCGGGTCGCGGCTCCGTGGCGTGGGGCCTCTGTGGCTTCGGCTGTCGCCGTCACAGCAGGATGGCCTGACCTTCGAAGACGTGGCCGTGCGTGTTTCCCGGGAGGAGTGGAGTCTCCTTGAGAGGCTCGTGGGTGCTGGTCCCGCGAAGCGATGCTGGGGAGCTGGGCACGCCCGCCCGCTGGGGAGAGCTTCAGGTCCACCGTGTCCCCTCCGCAGCGGCGGCCACGAGGGGGGCACAGGGCCCCCGCCTCCCCCGCTGCTCCCGGGCCTGCGCGCCTCCTGCTCCCCGTCTGGCCTTACAGCTGGCAGAGGTGGGTGCTGCACGGAGGCCCTGGCATGCCGGCCAGTGCGCACCTGTGCCCCGGTCTGGGCGCTGTGCACTCCTTGGGTACAGCAGGTGGGACTATGGGACATCCTTCCAGGTTAAATCGGAGGCCAGAGCCAGGCCTGAAGCCTTTCAGCAGACGTACTAGGTTCCTTAGAAGACTGGCTTCGTCTCCGTGCTGGGCTCAGTTGGTTAGAGAGAAGGGCACATACACTCTGATCGTCCTTTGCATTTGTCACTTTCCCTGATCCTGAGCAAGGGGAAGTTCCCCTACTACGGAGGCACTGGCTTGCCCCCCTGGGGTAACGGAGGGTGTGAAAAGTTTCAGGGAAGT
Organism: Neotragus pygmaeus; assembly: GCA_006410875.1. Lineage (NCBI taxonomy): Eukaryota > Metazoa > Chordata > Mammalia > Artiodactyla > Bovidae > Neotragus > Neotragus pygmaeus. The sequence continues at coordinate 8,596 of SJYV01011555.1, read as the reverse complement.
GGGATTTGGGGTCGGTCAGAGGGGTCCAGAGGAGTAGGCTCTGAAAAGGCTGCTGGCTCCCGAGGAGCAGGGGAGGCTGGTTTCCCCCTTGAGGGCTGGGGAGCTTAGAAGGGAATCACCTTAGATGTCAGGAGTGTTTTCTGATTCCCCAGGCCTCTAATTACAAAAGCCACATAGGGTGGGACTTGGGGAAAGGATCTTGAAGACTTGAACATAGGGAACCTAGGTCCATTTTCTCCTCTGGTGATGGTGAAGACCCAATTGCAAGGTGATATTGTAATTTAAAATCCCATGGACAGAGGAGCCTGGTGGGCTGCAGTCCATGGGGTTGCTAAGAGTCAGACACGACTGAGCGACTTCACTTTCACTTTCATGCATTGGAGAAGGCAATGGCAACCCACTCCAGTGTTCTTGCCTGGAGAATCCCAGGGACGGGGGAGCCTGGTGGGCTGCCGTCTATGGGGAGGCACAGAGTCAGTCACGACTGAAGCGATTTAGCAGCAGCAGCAGCAGCATTGTAGTTTAGAGACCCATTTTCAGGCCATTTCCTCACCATCCTCCCAGTTCCCATAAAGGACAGGCAGTGTTACAATGAACTCTAAGTGTTTCCTTTCTTAGCCCAACTATTTTTAAGAACTTTCAGTTCTTAAGGATACACTCCAAAGGTGTTTCTTTTGGCTTAGAAGGGGATCCTCCCATATTGAACAACCTTCAACTGGACTTTCCTAGAAATGGAATCCAGGGTCTGGGAAACGTTTACCAGGAGGCTTTAACCTGAAGGGGTCAGAACATCATCCGAATTCCCTTTGAACCTAATGGGTTTTAAAATTTTATTTATTTTTGGTTGTGCTTGGCCTTTGCTACTGTGTGAGGGTTTTTCTCTAGTTGCAGAGAGGGAAGGCTTCTCCTTAGCTGTGGTGTGTGGGTTTCTCATTGTAGCACCTTCTCTTTTTGGGGCAACAGGCACTGAGGTATGCGGGCTTCTGTAGTTGAGGCGCACGGGCTTAGTTGCTCCGCAGCACGTGGAATCTTCTTGGACCAGAGAGCGAACCTGTGTCTTCTGCACTGGCTGGTGGTTTCTTAACCCCCGGACCACCTGGGATTTTGAGCATCCTCTACTCTCCCGTTGCCTAACCAGATGTTTCTGGTTGACCCAGGCCTGTCACTGGTCCCCAGTGGGTGGGGACAGGGACGTTTGCACACTGCCAGGGCATCGCCAGGACTCTTCCTGAGGAGGCTCTGCTGTGTATAAAGGGTAGAGCCAACAGCAAGTTTCCCTACCCTGGGGTGTATTCCTCGCAATTGAGCATCTATAGAGATTATAACGTGGCTTCTGGGCAGCGGCCAGCCCAGGAGACGGGAGTGGAAGGCATTCAACTGATGCAGAGAGGAACCCCTGGAGAAAGCAGAGTTGGGCACTGTGGAAGGCAGCATGGGGTTCAGGACCTGAGGGCCAGAAAATGAAGATGTTCTTTAGATTTCTTGGATGCCGCGTGAGGTGAGAGTAGATGGCAGGAGACTCCCTGAATCCCTTCCCCTGTGTGGCGGCTGTAATAAAACTGGGGAGAGCCTCCCGATTCCTTCGGACACAAGCAACAGTAAGTTCGGACAGTGTTTCCCATGCAGTGTGACCCTCCAAATGAGCCTAATTAGTTTAGGGTCTCTCTTGAGATGCTCCAGGGCCCTGTGAAGCACCCCAAAGTCAGCTGGAGTTCAGAAGAACTTTAAATAGAATCTGATATTTGGGAAGTCTGTCCGATGTTCTTTTAAAAGTTTTAAAACACCCGGTCAGAGAGAATCATACCCCAAAGATTGAAAGCAGGGCCTGGAACAGATGTGGGTACATGTCCACATTTTGAGCACCATGAATCGGAACAATACCAAGCAGTGGAAGCCACCTGAGTGTTCATGGATGGATGAGTGGATGGCCCACGCGTGGTCTACACACAGAGGAGGGCCATTTAGCCTTCACAAGTAAGGCAGTGCTGGTGCTTGCTCTAGCATATACAAGCCTCAAAGGCATGATCAGTGAAATGGCCCTGTCACTAGAGGACACACATGATACGTTTCCACGTATAGGAGGCGTCCCGAGAAGTACAGTTCAGAGGCACGAAGTAGACTGAGGGGGATTCGTGTTGAGAGCATAGCGTTTCACCAGGGAAAATGCAACAGCCCTGCACGTGGATGCTGAGGACCTTCACACAACAGTGTGCGTGTGGCTGATGCCACAGGGCTGGGCACGTGAAATGGTTCAGACGGTAAGTGCGATGTCCGCTTAGTCACAGACAGCGACTGAAGCACCATCCCTGCTACCGTAAGAGAGGGCCACCCAGAGCCCGCTCATCTGGCGCACTTTCAGTCCATCAAGGTTGTGACAAGGAGGGAAAGTGTCTGTTTATGGTCCCAGAGAAAGAAACCCAGAGCAGAATGGGAAAGACATCTCTCTAGAATTGGGGCAACTGGTGGAAGTGGCTGTGGCCCTGTGGATTGGATTATAATGTAGAAACCCAAATAAGGTCCTCGCATGGAGGTCCCGTGCCGCTTCCCTGGCAGAGGGTTCCTGCCTCGTGTGAAGCAGGGCTGGGTTTCGTGTGAGATGGCAAACGCGAGACCATTCTGCAGCTGTGGGCAATTTCCTAGAGTTCGGAAGTTACGTGCATTTCTTTTCAAAATAACCAGGTCAACGAAGAGCCAGAAATTGGAGAAGACGTCAAAACTTGTCTCGGGGGCCGGGCCCTGCCCAGGCGGCCCCCCAAAGTGGCGCGCGGTCCCCGATGTAGGGGGTGCGGGTGTGAAGGGCAGGGTGTTCCGGATGGCCTCGCTGTCCTAGAAGCGGGGGTTCTAACTGTGGTTTTCCATGTGCAACTTCTCGAAGCTGCACGATACAGAGATCAGTGCACAAATATCCGCTGTGTTCCTACACACTAACTAGCACCAGAGAGGAAGAGAGCCATCTCACAGTAAGGCCAAGAGGGCGTAAGGCCTGCGAATAAACGCAACCCAAGGAGTAAGTGACTTGCCGGAGAGGACCCCTCCTGCTGGCTGTGGAGGTCAGCTCGCCTGCGGTGGGAGTGTGCGGGCTGCCGTGGGCCTCGCTGCTCGCTTTGGGCTGGCTGGTGCCGATGCAGACGCTGGCTTTTGTGAATTGCCCAAGGCGGGTGGTGGCAGGGTTGAGGAGAGCTGGAAAACCACCCTGCTCGTGCCCTAAAGCTCCATCCCCTGCACCACGCGGCACGCCACGTGGCTCTCACTGAGCGAGGCCCCCTTCTGGGGCCTGGCGTTGGGGAGGGCGAGGGCGGACGCCACGTGACCAGCCCCACTTGGGGGTCAGCTCTCTAAAGAGCTTTCCTGGGGAGCTGCCCGCCGTCACTGGGAGGGGAGACGTTCGGAGACCCTTGAGGAAAGGAGGGTCGCGAGGAAGCTGCAGGAACCAGCCCCACTGTGTCTCCCCGTCGCGCAGCCTGACCCGTCCCGGCCTCACGCGGCGCTGCTGAGGCCGGCGAGCCCCCCAGAAGGCGGCCGAGAGTGGGGGGCCCGGCGGGCCCAGCCCTCCCTTCACGGGCAGGTGGAGGAACCACCTCCTGCCATCGCGGAGCGCGTCCCAGCTTTTGTGGACTGACCCCGGCCCCCAGTCCTGCTCAGGAGCCACGGGGCCGCCCTGGGAGGAGGCGGCTCGTCGCCCTCTGCGGGCCAGCCGGGAGAATGCCGGCCGCTGCCGCTGCAGAGCGGGCCGCCGTCTCTCCCGCCGGTCCTGCTCAAGGCGCACCCCTCGAAATAAACGGGTCGAGGCCGCTATCCCAGGACTTCTGCAACCCTAACTACAGAGCACTTGGGAACCACAAAAGGAAAGTAGGAACGGACTTTACAACTCAAACCAAAAGACACTCCAAGTTGTCTCAAGGCAAATTCAAAATATAAAACTTTTTAAAATTCTAGGAGAAAATCGATATGGCTGAGGGTTTTGTCATGTAGACCACAAGCTTTTATTTCTAACACATCACATGAAAATCCACAGAGAAGGGGGAAAATAGCAAACTTTATACAATTGAAAATTGTACTGGTGAAATCACTTATCTAGAAAGTCAAAAGCCAGGCCAGAAATGAAGAAAAAATATTTGCAAAATACACATGTGATAAAGAAGTTGTACTTGCATAATATAAAGTGCTATTAAACAAGCAGATACGTTAAAAAATGGGTACCAGGCAGCTTATTTAACTGATATGCAGAGTACATCATGTAAAATGCTGGGCTGGATGAAATTCAAGCTGGAATCAAGATTGCCAGAAGAAAATTATCTCATACGCAGATGACACCACCCTTTTGGCAGAAAGTGAAAAGCAACTAAAGAGCCTCTTGATGAAAGTGAAAGAGGAGAGTGAAGAGGCTGGCTGAAAACTCAGCATTCGGAAAGCTAAGATCACGTTATCCGGTCCCATCCCTTCATGGCAAATAGATGGCGAAACAGTGGAAACATTGACAGATTTTGTTTTCTTGGGCTCCAAAATCACTGTGGATGGTGACTGCAGCCGTGCAATTAAAAGATGCTTGTTTCTTGGAAGAAAAGCTATGACCAACCGAGACAGTATATTAAAAAGCAGAGACATCTGCTGACAAAAGTTGGTATAGTCAAAGCTGTGGTTTTTCCAGTAGTCATGTACGGATAGGAGAGTTGGACCACAAGGAAGGCTGAATTGATGCTTTCAAACTGTGATGCTGTAGAAGACTCCTGAGTCCCCTGGACTGCAAGGAGATCCAACCAGTCCATCCTAAAGGACATCAGTCCTGGGTTCATTGGAAGGACTGATGCTGAAGCTGAAGCTCCAATACTCTGGCCACCTGATTCGAAGAACTGACTCACTGGAAAAGCCCCTGATGCTGGGAAAGTGTGAAGGCAGGAGGAGAAGGGAATGACAGAGGATGAGATGGCTGGATGGCATCACTGACCAGTGGACATGAGTTTAAGCAAACTCTGGGAGATGGTGACCGACAGGGAGGCCTGGCGTGATGCGGTCCAGGGGGTCGCAGGTTGGACACGACTGAGCGACTGAACAGCAGCCCCTGCGCCGCCTTGCTCTAGCTGAGCCCGGGCGGCTTCGGGAGCCCAGTGCCTGGCTCTCACCTCACCCCCGCGCTGCCCAGGGCTGTTCGGCAGAACCTGTGCTGCTCACAACGAGAAGATGCTCCTTCCCCAGGGCCCTCCCAGGGCAAGGGGCGCTTTTACACAGGCACTCCCGGGGTGTGGAGCCACCGGACCCGAGACTTGCCGGGCAGCCGCGGGCTCTATCTGGCCCCCGCCCACCAGGCCGCCCACCTCCCCTCCTCGCCCTCACTCCTGGGCCCCTCTCCCGGGAGAGGTCTTTTCTTTGCAATTCATTCATTTATCGGACTTTTGGCTGTGGGAAGTCTCTATGCCTGCACGCGAGCCTCCTCCCTGGTTGTCGGGAGTGGGGGCTCCTCACCGAGGTCAGCGGGCTTCGCACTGGGGTGCCTTCTCTTGCCTGGGGCTCAGGCTCCAGATGGGCACACTTCAGCAGCTGCAGTGCGTGGGTCCCAGAGCACAGGCTCAGCGGCTGGGGCGCAGCCTCTCTCTCCGAGGCGTGTGGGGTCGTCCTGGCCAGAGATCACCGGAGATCAAACCGGTGTCCCACGCTTTGAAGGCGGATTGATGACCACTGGGCCACCAGGGGCAGACGGCAGGTCTTCTTGAAATTGCCTCCCGCTTGTAGGCCGGGTGAAATACTTAGAAGACAGAGCAGAGCTGCAGCCCCACGTCCGTCCTGACCTTCAGGACACAGCTGGTCCTTGGACCTGGGGCAGCAGGGCCGGCTTTCTGTAACTGAGCCCCTGGTGGGCGGGGATCGGCTGACCCAGGCAGCATGACCCAGCTGGCCAGCCCTTCCTGGGTGCGCTTGCTTGAGGCCCTGCTTCAAGACAGGAGGGCGCCTGCAGCGGTACCAGACACCGCCTTCTCTGCCATCAGAGGCCGCGGGGCTGGGCTGGCGAGAGGGAATGAGGGGCCGTGGCATTTCAGGGGGTCCGGCCTGCGTGGGGCTCTGCTGGGCCTTCTGCAGGAGTTGCTAGGCTGCCACTTGAGAAGGAAGAGGTTGTGTTGCTGGTACCTGCTGTTGGAAGTCTTCCCAGGCAGAGGTGAGGAAGCAAAATCACAGAAAGTGGGAGCAGAACAGAGCAGTAGCTCAGGTAGGAAGATGGAAAGCTTCCAGAAGAGCCCTCGGGCCCAGCACCAGCCCGCCGGGCCTGCAAGGCCAGCTCGGCAAGTGTGCAGTCACTCGGGGGGCTCCAGGCCCCTCCTCCAGCTTCTGAGGGCTTTGCTCACATGCCGGTGTCTTAGCTGGGAAGGCTGGAGGAGGCTCAGGAGCACCCAGCCTGGGGCTCAGCCAGCATTTACTTAGAGATGCCTCCACGGGGTCCCCCGCTGCCCACTGCAGATGCCCCGTGGGAGTGGGTGGGAGGGCAGCAGGGCGGCTGGCCGCCAGCCCCCACCCTTGGCCACTTCCAGAACTGTGCATCCGTGCGGCAGGCGTCCTGGTTGATTTTCACGTGTGTAACTGGTGGGTTGCTAATTAGCAATGTGAACGGTGACGTTAAATGTCCTCCTCAGTCAGGGCTGAGACGTGACACCACGTGTACCGCTGTAAGAACCTGGGGAGGCCCGTGCAGCTTGACTCCTCAGCATTCTGGCATCCAGACACTGCTTCAGGATGTGGGGGGNTGCTGCTCACAACGAGAAGATGCTCCTTCCCCAGGGCCCTCCCAGGGCAAGGGGCGCTTTTACACAGGCACTCCCGGGGTGTGGAGCCACCGGACCGAGACTCGCCGGGCAGCCGCGGGCTCTATCTGGCCCCCGCCCACCAGGCCGCCCACCTCCCCTCCTCGCCCTCACTCCTGGGCCCCTCTCCCGGGAGAGGTCTTTTCTTTCTTTGCGATTCATTCATTTATCGGACTTTTCGCTGTGGGAAGTCTCTATGCCTGCACGCGAGCCTCCTCCCTGGTTGTCGGGAGTGGGGGCTCCTCACCGAGGTCAGCGGGCTTCGCACTGGGGCGCCTTCTCTTGCCTGGGGCTCAGGCTCCAGATGGGCACACTTCAGCAGCTGCAGTGCGTGGGTCCCAGAGCACAGGCTCAGCGGCTGGGGCGCAGCCTCTCTCTCCGAGGCGTGTGGGGTCGTCCTGGCCAGAGATCACCGGAGATCAAACCGGTGTCCCACGCTTTGAAGGCGGATTGATGACCACTGGGCCACCAGGGGCAGACGGCAGGTCTTCTTGAAATTGCCTCCCGCTTGTAGGCCGGGTGAAATACTTAGAAGACAGAGCAGAGCTGCAGCCCCACGTCCGTCCTGACCTTCAGGACACAGCTGGTCCTTGGACCTGGGGCAGCAGGGCCGGCTTTCTGTAACTGAGCCCCTGGTGGGCGGGGATCGGCTGACCCAGGCAGCATGACCCAGCTGGCCAGCCCTTCCTGGGTGCGCTTGCTTGAGGCCCTGCTTCAAGACAGGAGGGCGCCTGCAGCGGTACCAGACACCGCCTTCTCTGCCATCAGAGGCCGCGGGGCTGGGCTGGCGAGAGGGAATGAGGGGCCGTGGCATTTCAGGGGGTCCGGCCTGCGTGGGGCTCTGCTGGGCCTTCTGCAGGAGTTGCTAGGCTGCCACTTGAGAAGGAAGAGGTTGTGTTGCTGGTACCTGCTGTTGGAAGTCTTCCCAGGCAGAGGTGAGGAAGCAAAATCACAGAAAGTGGGAGCAGAACAGAGCAGTAGCTCAGGTAGGAAGATGGAAAGCTTCCAGAAGAGCCCTCGGGCCCAGCACCAGCCCGCCGGGCCTGCAAGGCCAGCTCGGCAAGTGTGCAGTCACTCGGGGGGCTCCAGGCCCCTCCTCCAGCTTCTGAGGGCTTTGCTCACATGCCGGTGTCTTAGCTGGGAAGGCTGGAGGAGGCTCAGGAGCACCCAGCCTGGGGCTCAGCCAGCATTTACTTGGAGATGCCTCCACGGGGTCCCCCGCTGCCCACTGCAGATGCCCCGTGGGAGTGGGTGGGAGGGCAGCAGGGCGGCTGGCCGCCAGCCCCCACCCTTGGCCACTTCCAGAACTGTGCATCCGTGCGGCAGGCGTCCTGGTTGATTTTCACGTGTGTAACTGGTGGGTTGCTAATTAGCAATGTGAACGGTGACGTTAAATGTCCTCCTCAGTCAGGGCTGAGACGTGACACCACGTGTACCGCTGTAAGAACCTGGGGAGGCCCGTGCAGCTTGACTCCTCAGCATTCTGGCATCCAGACACTGCTTCAGGATGTGGGGGGAGCCCGATGCTGACTCCGAGGGTTCTGTAACCCAGCCTCCATCTTCCTTCACTGAGACCGACGCTCTCAGGATCCTACAGAGCAGGGTCTGTGTGGCTGCTCGGTGGCTTCCCTAACGAATGATCACAAGCTGGTGGGTTAAAACAGCAGAAGTGTATCCTCCCCCAGTCCTGGAGCCCAGACGCTGGAGATCGAGGCGGAGCAGGGCTGAGGCCCCTCCAGAGGCTCCAGGGTAGGGTCCTTCCTGCCTTCTCCAGCTTTGGGGCTCCAGGGGTTCCTGGGCTGGTGGCC
>SJYV01011554.1:0-13413 GCA_006410875.1 Neotragus pygmaeus | reverse complement strand
AAGAATACATTTGAATCGGTTCTAATGAGATGGATGAAACTGGAGCCGATTATACAGAGTGAAGTAAGCCAGAAAGAAAAACACCAATACAGTATACTAACACATATATATGGAATTTAGAACGATGGTAATGATGACCCTGTATGCAAGACAGCAAAAGAGACACAGATGTGTAGAGCAGACTTTTGGCCTCTGAGGGAGAGGGAGAGGGTGGGAAGATTTGGGAGAATGGCATTGAAACATGTATACTATCATGTAAGAAATGAATCGCCAGTCTGTGTTTGATGCAGGATGCTAGTGCACGGGGATGATCTGGAAGGGTGATGTGGGGTGGGAGGTGGGAGGGGAGTTCATGTTTAGGAGCTCATGTACACCCGTGGCAGATTCATGTCAATGTATGCCAAAACCAACAGAGTATTGTAAAGTAAAATAAAGTAAAAAGAAAAATTTTTAAAGAAAAAAAATTTTTTAAGAAACTTTATAGCAGTCATGTTGCTTTATATCTCATTTATTTGTGGATAGGTCACAGACTCTGTGTTAGATGCCAAAGATACAATGCTGAAAAAAAATATGCCCAACAACAGATTCCCTAATATTTAATGAGAAAGATAGGATAAACAGATATATAAACAATATACAAGCAAATTAGGATTTTTGTTATAGAAGCAATAAATAAAAGGCTGAGAGAGAGATTGAAGGGTACAATTTAACAGGGTGATCAAGAAATGCTTTTCCCTCCCCTAGGAGAAGTGACTGAGGGGGCAGAGAGAGTCAAAATTGTTACCCTACCCTCTACTCCTTGGAAACAAGGAGATTCTACCCAACAGAGATGTATAAACACGTTGATCATGTGCACGCCTTGCTGATGCTGCTCCACGGGAACTTTAATTTGGATTTGCACTAATATGGGTCTCCCATGGATTCAATGAAGTTTGTGTTTTTAGAAAAAGACACACCCACAAATCTTTTCCACGTAACCTCTATTTCGGCCCCTGCTCAGTTGGCTGACAGGCCAAATTCTCAAGCTTCCTAGGGGTCCTTTGGTTTGATTGAGAGGATCTATGAGGCTCATCTTAATCTCTAGAAAGAACCGTTTGTGTGATTGAATACTCCCACCATTAACTTTTTCTGATGTTTTAATGAAAAGTTGTACAGTCTCACTCAGACTTTTCTCTATGCTGCACTGTCTTGATCTTAGTATCTTTTCAAATTGAGAATTTTCAGATTTATACAGTCTTGGTTCCTTTTTGTTTAACAATTCTTTCCTCAGTTTACCTCTTTCCCCTTGCATTTCATTATAAGCAGCAAGAAGAAACCCAGTGGTACGTTCATGCTTTGCTTAGAAATCTTNGGGACACGCCTTAAACCAAACTTCCCATTTTCAATCAATTCTAACCTTGCCCTTCCTCCTCTGAGAGGCTGCCAAATCTCTGTGGAGATGGAGTTCTCCTTGTCTCATCAGGGGTTGTTTTGATAACATTTGGGGAGCTGGCATTCCCTGGTCTCCAGGAGATTCCAGGGCGCAGTTTGATCAGAGAACTACTGGACAAAATCGTGTCCAAACTGCTGAGCCTAAGGTACAAGGTCCCCCGGAGTTTGTTGCCTCATTTATTACACAAACCCACTGCCCACTGACTCTTTCTGCGAAGCCGTACACCGTCCCTCATTCTTCTGTGTCTTTAGATACTCTGCATTTTTCTCCATGCTTTTCTCTCCGCTCATCCTTCTATGTCTCCGCGTCTTTTCCACACCTGTTCTTGGAACCAGTCTCCAATGGTCCTTAATTAACCATCTCCCCCAGGATTCGTGTGCCCTGTGAGGTCCTAACCCACAGTGAACCCGGACTGGCACTGTGACTTGCTGTAACTGATACAACGTGGTGGGCATTCAGCTGGGCCATCACTAAGCCTACATGTAAGACCTAGAAACAAGGAAGCGTGCCGTCCCCAGAGCCCTGAGCCATCCAGCTAGTCTCCCGTGGCGGCCGCGCAGGGCGGGCCAGGCCGGGGAACTATTTGGACAGCTGCAGGCTTGCTCTGCCAGCATCCAGCTCCGCTCAGCCTTTGCGTCATCTCTGCGGGGACCACGTACGTGAGCTTCCAGCCAGCATCCCCTGGCTAGAAAGACTGTCCAGGGGCTTCCCTGAGGGCCCAGTGGCCAAGACTCCGGGGGCTGGAGTTGGATCCTGGGTCAGGGAACAAGACCTCGCATGCCTCAACTAAGACCTGTACAACCAAATTAATTACTTAATTTGTTTTCAAAGCATTCAGCTCAACCCGGAATAGTCAATCATACAGAATTGCTCTCTTAGGCTAGCAGTTGTGGGGTCATTTGTCACACAGCAGCAGATCGCCAAATGCACGTGTTTAGACTTGCCTTGAAAGCCACTCCTTGGTGGAGCTTTGTTGCATTATCTCACTCAGCTGCCTTCCCGTGGCCAGAGTGGGAAGCAGAAATCGCCTAGTTCCCTGCTGGAGTGGGAAAAAACACATGCAGCTTCCAGAATGGAAATTTCCAGCGTTTTCTGGCTTCCTCCTGAAGCACCTTCCATAAATTCAACCCGTTTCATGGCCAGTGGGCCTTTTTAGGTGAGACAGCAGTTTAGGAAAAACTCTGCCAAGGATCAGAAAAATTTATCATACACACTACTGCCAGGAGATCGTGTCTTGCCTTACAGAAAGTAAATCACTTTCCTTTTATTACTTTCAACTGTCTGACTTTACTGTGATTAATGTGTCTACTAGAATATTTAAGAATACACGTGTGCATGCACGCCAAGTGCCTCAGTCGTGTCCGACTCTTTGTGACCCCGTGGACTGCAGCCTGCCAGGCTCCTCCATCCAGGGGATTCTCCGGGCAGGAATGCTGGAGTGGGTAACCATTCTGTTCTCCAGGGGGTCTTCCCAATCCAGGAATCAAATCCACGTGTTGTTAGTCTTCTTCATTGGTGGGTTCTTTACCACTAGCGGCACCTGGGAAGCCCGAGAGCTTTTCTTTTAAAATCTTTCTTGTTTTTCATGTTTTTGACCACACAGTGTGCTGTGTGAGATCTTAGTTCCCAGATCAGGGGTTGAACTATGCCCCCTGCAGGAGAATCGTGGAAAGTGGAAAGTGTTAGTTGCTCAGTCTTTGTGACCCCGTGGACTGCGCGGACTGGAGCCCCCCAGGCTCCTCTGCCCGTGGGCTTCTCCAGGCAAGGATACTGGAGTGGGTTGCCATTTCCTTCTCCAGGAGATTTTCCTGACCCAGGGATCAAACTCGGGCTCTCCTGCATTGTAGGCAGATTCTTTACCCTGTGAGCCACCAGGGAAGTCACGATTTGTGGAGTCTTAACCATTGGTCTGACAGGGAAGTCCTATCCTAAGAGCTTTAAAAAAATATTTTAAAAATTTTATTATTAAAATCTTTTTTTATTGAAATGTATTTGATTTACAATGTGTTAGTTACAGTTGTACAGCAAAGTGATTCAGATTTATATATATGTATACACACACACATATATAACGTCCATTATATATACTACTTCATAGAGGAGACAGCAGGCCTTCCCTCATAGCTCAGTCGGTAAAGAATCTGCCTACCACAATGAGGTATCATTTCATGCCAGTTAGAATCGCTGCGATCCAAAAGTCTACAAGCAATAAATGCTGGAGAGGGTGTGGAGAAAAGGGAACCCTCTTACACTGTTGGTGGGAATGCAAACTAGTACAGCCACTATGGAGAACAGTGTGGAGATTCCTTAAAAAACTGGAAATAGAACTGCCTTATGACCCAGCAATCCCACTGCTGGGCATACACACAGAGGAAACCGGAATTGAAGGAGACACGTGTACCCCAATGTTCATCTCAGCATTGTTTATAATAGCCAGGACATGGAAGCAACCTAGATGTCCATCAGCAGATGAATGGATAAGAGAGTTGTGGTACATATACACAATGGAGTATTACTCAGCCATTGAAAAGAATACATTTGAATCAGTTCTAATGAAGTGGATGAAACGAGCTGATTATACAGAGTGAAGTAAGCCAGAAAGAAAAACACCAATACAGTATACTAACACATAAATATGGAATTTAGAAAGATGGTAATGATAACCCTGTATGCGAGACAGCAAAAGAGACACAGATGTATAGAACAGTCTTTTGGACTCTGTGAGAGAGGGAGAGGGTGGGATGATTTGGAAGAATGGCATTGAAACGTATAATATCATATAAGAAATGAATCGCCAGTCCAGGTTCTATGCAGGATACAGGATGCTTGGGGCTGGTGCACTGGGATGATCCAGAGGGATGGTACGGGAGATGTGTATAAGAGACAGCCAATATACTTGNCTGTCTCTTATACACATCTAGATGTGTATAAGAGACAGGTATAATATCATATAAGAAACGAATCACCAGTCTAGGTTTGATGCAGGATACAGGATGCTTGGGGCTGGTGCACTGGGACGACCCAGAGGGATGGTACGGGGAGGGAGGAGGGAGGGGGGTTCAGGATTGGAAACACGTGGACTCCTGTGGCGGATTCATGTTGATGTATGGCAAAACCAATACAGTATTGTAAAGTAGCCTCCAATTAAAATAAATAAATTTAAATTAAAAAAAAGAAACTGCCTGCGATGCAGGAGACCCAGGTTCAACCCCTGGGTTGGGAAGATCCCCTGGAGAAGGAAATGGCAACTCACTCCACTATTCTTGCCTGGAGAGTCTCATGGACAGAGGAGCCTGGCGGGCTATAGGCCATGGGGTCGCAAGTCAGATACAACTTAGCGACTAAAGAGAGAAGAAAGAGAGATACATAGATATGTGTACACTTTTTAGATTCTTTCCCACTATAAACTTATTGATGGACTCTTTGACACCCCGTGGCCTATTGCACGTCAGGCTCCCCTCCAGGCAAGAAGGCTGGAGTGGGTTGCCATTCCCTTCTCCAGGGGATCTTCCCGACCCAGGGACTGAACCCGCTCCTCCCGGGTGGCAGGCAGATTCTTTACGATCTGAGCCGAGAGGGAAGCCCGTAGTTCCCTGTGCTCTCCAGTGGCTCCTGTGGTCTATCTGTTTCGCATGTTTGGCCACCTGATGCGAAGAACCAACTCACTGCAAAGACCCTGATGCCAGGAAAGATTGAGGGCAGGAAGGGAAAGGGGCCACAGAGGCTGAGATGGTTGGATGGCATCATCGACTCAGTGGACTTGAGTCTGAGCAAACTCAGGGAGATAGAGAAGGACAGGGAGGTCTGGCGTGCTGCAGTCCATCGGCTTCCAAAGAGCTGGACACAACTTCGCCACTGACCAACAATGAGCGAGAAGAGCAAAGTGTGCCTGCATATTCATGCCCCTCTCATCCCCATATTAGAGACTCCTAATTTATTCCCCTCTCTTTCCCCTGGAATCTAGCTTGTTATGTTTCAAATCACTCAAGTTACAGTTATCTGATAGAGGCTGGGATAAATTTTGAGACGATGTGAACAGGTGACCGCAGGGACGAGTGTAAGGGGGGAAGGGGAGGGTGGCTTTCAGCCCTTTTGGTTTGGGCTGCAGGCTTTCGATGAGATGTGTCTGCGTTGCAGCCCTTGTGCTGGTCCCTGCTGGACAGCAGGAGGAATCGGCAGTGAGTGTGCATCCGTCCCTCCCTCTCGAGCCCCGCCCAGGTCCTCGGGCGCAGAGCAGGGCGCCCTGTGCTGGGCGGCGGCTTCCCGCAGCTGCCTGCTGTTCCCACGATAGTGACCCGGTGTGAGCGCTCCTCTCCGGATTCCCCCAGCTCTCCGGATTTCCCCAGCTCTCCGTCTCTGAAAGCGAAACGGAAGGGAAAGTCTCTCGGTCCTGTCCGACTCTTTCTGACCCAGGCCAGAATACTGGAGAGGGTTGCCTTTCCCTTCTCCAGGGGATCTTTCCAACCCAGGGATTGAACCCGGCCGGGTCTACCGAATTGCAGGCGGATTCTTTACCAGTTGAGCCCCAGGAGAAGCCCCAAACCATTGCCAAAATCCGGGATTGAACCAGGGACCTTTAGATCTTCAGTCTAACGTTCTCCTAATTGAGCTATTTCAGCTATTTTTTTCTCCTTCTCTGCCTGTATTTAAAAGTCCTGACGATGAGAGTAAATGGCTCCCCTCAGTTCAGTTCAGGCTCTCAGTCATGTTCGACTCTTTGCGACCCCATGGACTGCAGCCAGGCCCCCCCGTCCATCACCAGCTCCCAGACTTGACTGAAATGCATGTCCATTGAGTCAGTGATGCCATCCAACCATCTCATCCTCTGTCGTCCCCTTCTCTTCCCGCCTTCNGGTGGGATGATTTGGGAGAATGGCATTGAAGCATGTATACTATCATGTAAGAAACGAGGCGCCGGTCTATGTTCGATGCAGGATGCAGGATGCTTGGGGCTGGTGCACGGGGATGATCCAGAGAGACGTTGTCGGGTGGGAGGTGGGAGGGTGATTAAGGATTGGGAGCTTGTATACACCTGTGGTAGATTCATGTCGATGTATGGCAAAACCAATACAGTATTGTAAAGTAGAATAAAGTAAAAAAAAAAAAAGTATAGGCCTTTGTGAGTTTCCAAATCCAAAAAAAAAAAAGAAAAAAAGAAATTATTGATTTTGTTGAGTTAAAAAAGTAAGGTGCAGAACAATGTATAAAATATGCTACCTTTTGTGTAAGATCACTTTTGTGAATGTAGATTTATGCTCGAATATACATAAAGAAAATCTGGCAGGATATAAGAAACTAAGAAACTGTTAAAGGAAATTGAACAGATGGAATTCAGGATGAGAAGGGGATTCTTTTTTTCAATGTTTATCTTTTAATTCTTTTTGCTGTTTTAAGTCATATAGTTTAAATGTATTAAAAATTAAATAATATTAACAAGCAAATGTAATTCAGTAGAAGATAAGAAATCAATTATTCATGGCACTAGATTTTGGGGTTTAAAGCATTCATTTTTAAAATAAATGAATGTAAATAAGTGATAGCCATTTGAAATATCCCATTTTGTCATTTCTTCATGATCTGGTCCTTTCTTAACCTCTTAGATGCTTGCTTTGGAGTTTGCTTCTTATGTTTTTCTGAGAAATGCCATTGGGTCAGGGTACCTTCTCAATAAAAAATAGGTTTAGGAAATTCAGAGCTGGCTCGTTTCAAAAGTAGAATTGATTGTTATTTAACATAGATCTAATCATGCCTAGTTTTGCCTCCACAGGGAGTCATGATATACAGCATTGACATTTAGAGTGAGAATGATGTTTAGAAGTCAAGACAAGTTGCTTGAAATAAGAGAAAGGAGGAAATAGTATGATAGCTTTTGTATCATTCTAGTGAGAAAAATGAGACTGTGAATAGCTTATTCATGGAGAGTCCTCTTTAAGACTAATAAATCAAAAGGTTAGTTCTTTACTCATTCTTGAAAAATGGGTAAATGGCCTTCTTCCTTTTTTCTCTCCTGTGCCACTTCCAGATAAATCCTTGATTTTTTTAACTTTATCAAATTTCATCAAACTCTATGAGGGACAGTCAATGTAGTGGATGCTGTGATGTGCCACACTCTATTTGAAACAAATATTTATTTCCTCATCTGTTGGAAATGCTGGAGGCCAACAGTTCTCATCTGAGTCTCTAAGACTTGCTGTCAGCTGAAGAGGGTGACCTTACCCCAGGTCAGTTCTCTGTTCCAGGGATAGCCAAGTATGATTGGAATGGACATACTAGGTATTTGGGAGAACTCTGCATCCCTGGCTTGTCGAGTAAAAACTGTCATAATGGGAGCAGGCCAACAGGAAGTGTCTAAAATGGCCCTTCTCTCTCACATCAGCCAGAATAGTATATAAAAAACAGTATTACAGGGGTTGCCATCCCCGTCATGTGTGCATGCCAAGTTTTAAGTCCTGTGCCTCTCTTTGTGACTCGACGGACCTCACCAGCTTCCTCTGTCCATGGGATTCTCCAGGCAAGAATACTGGAGTGGGTTGTCACGCTGTCTTCCAGGAGGGTCTTCCCAACCCAGAAATCAAACCTGGGTCTCTTATGTCTCTTGCATTGGCAGGCAGATTCTTTACCAGTGAGCCACCAAGGAAGACCCTGTGCCTATATTAATGATTAAAATGTGGCAGAAATGATGCTGGTGCGTGACTTCCAAAGTTAGTATAGTGAAGGCCATGTTGGTTTCTTTTGGGGCACTCTCTCTGGGAGCCTTCAGTTGCCATGTAACCAGTCTGGCTATTCTGAGTCCACCATGCTGAGAGACTATTTGGAGAGATGAGTAAGGAAGAGGGAAGGAAATAGAGATAAAGAGTGAGTGGGAGGGCACTGCCCAGGTTGTCCAGTGGCTAAGATTCTGTGCTCCCAATGCAGGGGACCTGGGTTTAATCCCTGATCAGAGAACAGGATCCCACACACTGCAGCTGAGTTTGCATGCCTCAAGTAAAGGTCCTGCATGCTGCAATGATGATCCCATATGTAGCAACTAAGACGGGCCAGCCAAATAAATAAATAAATATTAAAAATTTTAAAAGAGAGAGAGATTGAGATAGAGATTTGCCTGAGCCACCCTTGATGTTTCAGCCCCTAGCTACCTGAGTCATCCCAGCCCAGAGAGCACATATCTGAGTGAGAAAGCCTTTGTGATGACCCTGACCCCAGGCACCAATTGACTGTAGCCACATGACAGACCCTGATTGCGAATTACCCAGCTGAGCCCAGCTGACCTCCAGAATTAGAACAAACTCAATCCTGAATATTCATTGGAAGGACTGATGCTAAAGCTGAAACTCCAGTATTTTGGCCACCTGATGCGAAGAACTGACTCATTTGAAAAGATCCTGATGCTGGGAAAGATTGAAGGCGGGAGGAGAAGGGGACGACAGAGGATGAAATGGTTGGATGGCATCACTGACAAAATGGACATGAGTTTGAGTCAATTCCGGAAGTTGATGATGGACAGGGAGGCCTGGCATGCTGCAGCCCATGGGATTGCAAAGAGCTAGACACAACTGAGCAACTGAACTGAACTGAAATGCTTGTCATTGGTTTACAGCACTGGGTGGTTTCTTACAAGCAGGTAACTGGTATCTTTTGCTGGAGGAGATCAGTATGTCCTTAGGTACATGGCATGTGACCATTGATCCAAGAAACGTGCTGATTTCCACCCTGACCAGAAAGACTTTGTATTTACTTATGATGGACAGCAGTATACATTTATTGTTTTGCCCCACTCCTATCTTAACTTTCCTTCCTTTTGTCTAAATATAGTCCCTAAGGTCCTGGGTCATCTGGACATCCCATACAACATCCTATTGGCCCACTATACCAATGACATCGTTGACATACCAAATGGGCAAGAAATGGAAAGTACTTTGGAGCCATTGGTCCATTTGGGCTGCTGTAAAAAGATAACACATGAAACTTCCCTGATGGTCCAGTGGTTAAGAATCCGCCTACCAGTGCAGGGGTCATGGTTCAATCCTTGGTCAGGGAAGATCCCATGTGCTGTGAGGCAACTAAGCCCGTGCACCATAGCTACTTAGTCCTGGTGCCTGAGAGCCTGTACTCCACAAGAAAAGCCACCGCAATGAGAAGCCCACTCACTGTAACAAGAGAAAGCCAGCATGCAGCAGTGAAGACCCAGCATAGCACTGAAAAAAGATAAAAAGATACCAACAAAATAAAAGGTAAACAACAGACATTTATTTCTCACCAAAGAAATCCTTAGCTGTCTTTTGAGAGTCATTGGCCCAATTTTGATGGTAATTTTGATTGGCCTGAGAAACACTGACCAGGTGCTCAGATTCCACAGAGAAGAGGGTCTAGATTGCTGCATCAGATAAGCCACCTTGACCTTCAGAGGTGCTAGCCATAGGCGAGGGGATTCTAGAATGGCTAGTTGTAGGAGGGGGTATAAAGAGAAGGAGTTTTGGAACTGGGACCTGCTTTAGTGATGGGGGCCATGTTAATCACATTCCTTATTATTTGGAAATTTACCCCAGGAAGCTTCCCAAAAGAATCCTGGAAGAGGATTAAATCTGTTCACAGATTAAATTATGTACAACATATGAATCTGACAAGGGTTAGACTGTAGTGAATACTGTAATGTGCTGACCAGATCACTACCTTCCAGGGCTGAAAATTCATTCTCTCATCTGCTGGGGGTATTGGCAGTTGCAGTTTCTTGGCTGAGTTCCTAAGACTTGCCTTCAGCTATAAAGAGGTGCTTTGCTCAAGATTACTCCATAGCTCTTTACAGTGGTGGCTTCACCTAAGGACTGGTTGATGCAGGGATTTGGTTAAAGTTCTCTTGCCCCAGGCCAGCCCAGCTCCAGAACTTCTTATAGGATTAGCTGAGGACTTTCTTGTGACTACATCACATTTCAACTTTTCTTTTTGACTAATCCCGCTTTTTTTAACTTTCCTATAGGTGTTGAGAATTCCCCAATGAACTTCCTGCATGGAAATCTCTTTTTCAAAGTCTGCTTCCTGGAGAATCTGACTTATGACAGACAGAAAATGCATTTATTAAATGCATGTTAAACTGTGAAGCACATTTTAACATTATTATATATATGTTTCAGTTCAGTTCAGTTGCTCAGTTGTGTCCGACTCTTTGTGAGCCCATGAACCGCAGCACGCCAGGCCTCCCTGTCCATCACCAACTCCCAGAGTCCACCCAAACCCATGTCCATTAAGTCGGTGATGCCATCCAACCATCTCATCCTCTCTCGTCCCCTTCTCCTCCTGCCCTCAAATTTTCCCAGCATCAGGGTCTTTTCAAATGAGTCAGCTCTTCAAATCAGGTGGCCAAAGTATTGGAGTTTCAGCTTCAACATCAGTCCTTCCAATGAACACCCTGGACTGATCTCCTTTAGGATGGACTGGTTGGATCTCCTTGCAGTCCAAGGGACTCTCAAGAACCTTCTTCAATACCACAGTTCAAAANAGCTAACACCTTCCAACTCACTTAAAAGATACGCTAACATCTTCCAACTCACTTAAAGACACGCTAACATTGTCCAACTCACTCAAAAGACATGCTAACATCTTCCAACTCACTTAAAGAACATGCTAACATCTTTTTCTCCCCCCAATACAAGTGTAACAGATGTCAAATGCCAGGAAAATCAAGCTGTGATTTCAGCACCAGGGAAGCTGCTCTTCACAGAAGACTGGGCTCTCACAGCCTGGCCTTCACCTGCCCTGTCCACCTGCTCGGCTGGCCTGCAGTCATAGACGTGGTGTGTGCTGAGCCGGTACCACAGCAGGCAGCCCTCCAGGGCAGGGAGCACACACCTCACCTGCTCATGGCCCGAATGTGTGAAGGGACCTGCCAGCCTCCTTCCCAACCAAACCCACAGCACAGAATGTGAGGCGGTGGGAACTCTGTGGAGTAAACGGGGAGGGGAAGGATGGACGGATGGACGTGCTGGGCAGGACAGCATAGTGGGCTGCCCGGTCAGTCTGATAGGAAGGAGCCTTTGGGGCTGGTGACCGCCGGCTTCCATGGGGGCAGGACAGGCTGACAGAGTCACAGTGCCACGGGGAGCCCCTTGGGACCGTCCAGGCTCGCCTCTCCAGCAGGGATCCTGGAGGTGAGAACTAGCTCCTGTGAGAACGAGAGAACTCCTGCTCTCTTGTCCCCAGTGGACACCCCTCCCTGGGCCCCAACCAGGTCTCCAGCAGCTAGACGAGATGAGAAGGGGCTTTCCATCCTGTCCAACTGGAGACCCAACTTGGTATGATCTAGAAGAGGCCAGCAGGGAGGTCTGAGCTGTCCCTTCACAGACCCGCCCCACACCCCACAGGCCACGCACTGTGGACTGTTCATTCTTATTTAAGGAAGAGAAAACTGATGAAAAAGACCTCTGAGTTATTGGGAGCAGGAGTTAACCCACCATCAGATTAAAGATGAGGAGCCTCACCTGCTGGCTTCTGCGGTCAGGAAGTTCACCAGGTGGCTGGCCCACAGCACAGGCCCCGAGTATGTCGCAAATGCTGTCAGGAACACGGCTGGGATCTCCACGTAGGCATCCAGGCCCACGAAGCCTGCTGAGATGTCCACAGAGGCGATGCTGTTGGAGTTTCCCTGGACAAGGGCAGAGGCAGTGCTGAGGCGGCCGGTCCTGTGCCACGGCCACGAGGGACCAGGAGAGCCGGTCGCGGGGACAAGGCCCCAGGAGCCCGGCTGCCCATGCGCTCTCGGCTCCGGGGCTGACCCCGGATGACGGCCCTCCACCTGCCCGCCTCGCTCCCAGGCTTGGGGAACAAGTGGAGTGTTTTTTACCTTTAAGAAACTATACAGTGAAAGCCTGCTGATGGCGGTGAAGAGCCCCAAACTTCTGTCAACTTCGGGCAGACATGCCAACCTCCCTCCTCCCTCCTCGGGGATCCTGTCTGAGGGGCTAAGGGCGGTGTTGCCACATGGCTTACAGGAGCAGCAGGACACGGCTGTCTACAGGGAGTGTCAGGCCCAAGATCCTGGCCACTAACACGACAGCTCGTCCCACCAGGGAGGGCAGGGTTCTGAATCCAAGTGAGGGTCTCCCAAGGTTTGGCCCCCCACCTTTCAGTCTTCACTGACGCTGGTGGCCTTTTCTAAGACACGTGTGCTGTTTACAGGCCGGAGAGCACAAAGGTCTATCCTAGCACAGTGCAGGCCCTTCCCAGGAACTTTTTATCCGATGGCCCAAGGACATGGGTCCAAGCTGGGTGAAGCCCACCGCCTCCGCCCCTGGCTGTGTGATGTTCTGGGCCATCGCTGGGTGGTGGTGCCGACACTCAGACACCTTCGGCCACGCCCACCCCCCCGGCGCTTGCTGGCCGCCGCTGGCCCACCCCTCGACAGTAGCCTCCTTTGTGCAGCTTCCCCACGACCCTCTCTCCTCATGTCCTCTGGGCTCTCCCCGACTGTATGATTCCCTCCCTAGAGACCGTGGAGCTGCTGAGAGGAGGAGAATTAAGAACAAGAATCTCAACACCATGGCAAGGGGAGGCAGGCTGACGCCAGAAAAGTGGCTCTGACCCCAGGCGGTCGCTGGAGGTGCTGCCAAAGCCGACTCCGCAGTCAGGGAGGGCTGGCCTAAGGTGTGGCCCGCTCGCTCTGGGGCTGCCCTTGTGTTAGGTCACTAGGTCCTCAACAGTCCGATGCTGTGTGTCTGGGTAGGGGGAGAAGGGGTGTTCTAGAGGCAGAGAGAGACTGAGGGGCCCAGGGAGGGCTGTGGATGCCAACCGGGCACCATGCTCCTGACCCTGTACCATGAGGAGTCGGTGAGCTGAGGGCTGGGGAAAGGGTCAGTGAGCCTGTGTGTCTCCTGCCAGGAAAGCCAACAGTGAGAAAAGGACGTCCCGAGGGAAGGGCTGTGGGAGCGGAGATGAGCGAGGCCCGGGGCCCACTGTGCTCCTAAGGCCACGCCGCCGCCCGTGTGCCTGGC
>SJYV01011551.1:0-10187 GCA_006410875.1 Neotragus pygmaeus | reverse complement strand
TTTGGATCAAGACCAAGCTCCAAAACAGCTACGTTAAACACACACGCACGCACGTGTCCTGATACACAATTTCTCCTCCTGCTGGGGCACGAGCAGTCCTCAGCAAAACCTGATCAAGAGTAAATGCTGAATTGAAAGAAACATAAAGTTCAGACACTCTAAGGAAATTCAGGAACTCTATCACTACTTCTTGGACTTTCAAATTACGATGATGTGGAGTTGTCAAGATTCAGTGAGAGGGACTTCTCTGGTGGTCCAGTGGTTAACACCCGGCGCTTACACTGCAAGGCGGTCAGGATCCATCCCTGGCTGGGGAACTAGGATCCCACATGCGACATAGCCCCTCCTCCCCACCCAAAAAAAAAAAAAGATTCAATGAGAGAGCTCTATGAAGCATGCCTGAACCCACACCAGTGTGTGGAAGGGGACCAACTCAGTAGCCTGACGACTTGACCTGCCTCACTTGTTTTTCTAGCCAAATTAGAATTGTTACCGGAAAACAGGGGGCACTCTGAGAATCAGAGACCTCCATGAAACTCAGTGAGTGGCTATTACCATAAAATGATAAGCACTCCCCCTGTGTTTGGCAGCATGAAGCCCAGATGCACACGCCATCTTGCACTCAGCTTCTGCAGGCACAGTGCAACACAAAACAGTTGATAATATCTCAAATTCCAAAACCTACTAGAAAGCTAACACTCACTCAGATTTTAATACTCAGCTTTTATTTTTAACATCTGGGCTTTTAAACTGTAATTGTTTTCCTCACTTATCTTTCAAGTTACAACAGACAAGCTGGATTCCAGGCAGATGAGAGATCCCTGGGCAAAGCTGAAACCTCCCTCTATTCAAGCCCTAGGAACCTTGACGATGAACAGATTCAGGTGGGAGTCAAACTCCCTGCACTGCTTTGCCTTCCTCTGATCTCTCCCACAGGCAGCTGAATATGGATGGGGCTCGGCGCCATGCAGAAGAAACCATGGTGTGGCGACTGCTTTTCTGCGTGGGACTCGTTGGCCCGTACCTCTCCTAGGCTGTGGAACGCACACACAGGAACCAGAAGACAACTTCTTTCTCTCTGCGTTCACGCTGCACACACCCAAACAAAGCAACTGGAAAGACTGGACGATGAGTAGTGTTCACGCAGCGGCAGGATAAGCAGGCAGGAGCCAGCACTTGAGACGTGTGAACGTGGTCTTTGGTGAGATTTCGGTGCCCCCCGCCCCAGCTCCGCCCTCGCTTCTCTGAACTCAGCCACTGGTCGGTTCAGAAAGGACCCAGGCCCCATTCCGGCTCCCAGTGCAGGTGAACCACTGCCCGGGGGGTTGCTGCTCCCAAACAGCAGGATAAAGCAAAATCCCCTCCAGGCAATCGGAGTGTCTCTCAAAGGTCCCAGCGTACTAAGGAGGACATGGAAATGCAGGATTGAAAACTTTTTATCAAAATTATGTCAACTGTACTTCAGAACTATTTTTATTTCCTCTGAGTTGTAATTGGTCAAAGCTATGTTTTGCCCCATTGCTGCCCATTAAATCAGTTACAGGTTCAGTCCCGAGGCTGCCCAGGGCTCCCAGAGGCTGCTGGGCAGGACAGGTGTGTCTTCCCGCAGCCAAGGGGACTGCGGCTCAGGGCCCCAGGCTGTCAGCTAACACCTTACTGACACTGACACAAAAACTCCTGACTTCTTATCCTTTACAACAGGGCTAAGGATCTAAGCTCCTGCCGACTTAACATATTATGACAAATTCTCAATTACCCGTGGTAATGTGAGCAAACAGCCATGTAACGACTCCAGAAAGGCACTCTGCACCTCAGTTCACTGGCTTAGGAATACAGTATCATCTTGGTGTCTCAGGTTTGTTTACTAGGGCAATTTTTTCTTCTCAGACGAACACTCACTCATTCACCGGAAGTCTGTTCCACGCCAGGAACCACGGGAAATGGTACAGAAAGAACTCACAGACCAGGGAAAAGATGTGCTCAAACAAGCAAAGCAGAGCTGCCCACAGGCTCATGCTGCGGGCTGTGTGAGGGGGGCGGCGAGGCGTCCGCTGGAAAGGACTGTGCTCCGAATACCTTCTCCTTCAGAAGGTTTGCAACAACAAGCGGAATGTGGGCTGAGTTCTGAACAAGGAGAAGGAGTTCTGAACTACCAGCTCAAATGCAGAGGAGAAGGGTGCCCAGCAAAGAGTCCTGGGTGGCCACAACACCCAGGAGAAAGCCAGGCAGGTCATCAACGTCGTCGCCGGCTCACTCAACGGGGCAGGTGACCGCTTCATACCTTTCTTAGGGGAGCTGCTTTCAATATTTAAGGGTTTTCTTTTTAATGCATGGGGTGCTTCTCAGAGTGCATGGCATGGCTCAAGTTTTCCCTCAAGCAGCCTGAAAAATGAAACAACCCCTTACCTGTATGGGGAGGAGCGAAGATAAGGGTGTGAAGAGAGTGGTCCCTGATGAGATGTGAAAACCACAGGCNCTTCTCAGAGTGCATGGCATGGCTCAAGTTTTCCCTCAAGCAGCCTGAAAAATGAAACAACCCCTTACCTGTATGGGGAGGAGCGAAGATAAGGGTGTGAAGAGAGTGGTCCCTGATGAGATGTGAAAACCACAGGCCAGCTGTGAACTGAAGTGTGCTTGCCAGGTTCCCTGAAAAACAACAGGGGAGGGCCTTTTTGTTACCTTGGAATCGCCAGTCCTTGAACAGTCCCAGTAAAGACCCACACACCCTGCCTAAGGCTCCTTGGTCTCAGAGCAGAAAACCTGACCAACCAAGGGGGTTGGGTCAGAGAAGCGGGTGAGAACCCTGGTGTTTAGCTCAGCGGGAGGGTAACGGTAAGCCAGGCACTAACCCAGTTGCGTCTTGGTTTCCTCCCCTGCCAGGGCTATCTCACAGAATGATCTAGAAAGTCTTCAATGCCTGGGCACCATGCCAAGCCTGGAGTCACGTGAATGGCCATGGCACGGGTCTCCTGCCCCCAGGGAGCTGACAAGCCACAGAGACGGGGAAGGAGACAGGCAGTCATCAGGCCCTTGATGCAGCTGAGAGGAGCTGAAGTAAGGAAAATTGGAGATGACGTGGAGCCTCTGCAGAGGCAGCTGCGGATCCCAGAGAGGTCAAAGAGCACTCCCCAGAGCAGGTGACGGCTAAGCTGAGGTCTGATAAGCAAGACTCGACCAGGCTGCAGTATACCAGGCAGAGCAAACAGCAAAAGGGGTGCCCAGGAAGCAAGAGAACCTAGTGAGTTCACAAGCACAAGGAGAATTTCAGAGCCCAAGAGGGAGATGGAGGTCATTTTAGCAGAGTTTGGACTTGCTGTCAAGGCCAATGGGCAGCCCATGAAGGGTTTCCTGTAGGAGAGTGGCATGGTCCTGAAAGCTCTCTGCAACATCAGAGAGAAGNGTCCGTGACATGTGCCAGTGTCACCCTGTGCCGAGGGCCATGCTGTGTGCCTTGGTCGCTCTTCACTGAGGTTTGAGCTGTGTGCCGCAGTCTCCCAGAGCCGAGGTCCGACTTTTTGCCCCGGTCGCCCTGAGCTGAAATCCGACCTGTGTTCTGCGGTCATCCTGCCCCAAGGTCCGGCCTGTGTGCCACGGTTGCCCTGTGCCAAGATCTGGCCAATGTGCTGCTGTCGCCCTGCACTGAGGTCCGGCCTGTGTGCCACCTTCATCCTGAGACGAGGTCCGGGTTGTGTTCCGCAGTTGGCTAGCGACGAGTTCCGGGCTGTGTGACGTGGTCGCCCTTCACTCAGTTTGGGGCTGTGTGCCTCAGTCGCCCTTTGCTGAGGTCCGGATTGAATACCGTGGTCGCCCTGTGACAAGGTCTGGCCTGTTTTCCGTGGTCGCCCTGTGACAAGTTCTGGCCTGTTTTCCATGGTTGCCCTGCGCTGAGGTCCTGGCTGTGTGTCGCAGTCGACTGGTGACGAGTTCGAGGCTCAGTGCAGCTGTCGCCCTGCACAGATTTCTGAGTTGCGTGCTGTGGTCGCCCTTCACTTAGGTTAGGGCCTGTCTCTTATACACATCTAGATGTGTATAAGAGACAGGTGTNTTGTGTTCCGCAGTTGGCTAGCGACGAGTTCCGGGCTGTGTGACGTGGTCGCCCTTCACTCAGTTTGGGGCTGTGTGCCTCAGTCGCCCTTTGCTGAGGTCTGGATTGAATACCGTGGTCGCCCTGTGACAAGGTCTGGCCTGTTTTCCATGGTCGCCCTGCGCTGAGGTCCTGGCTGTGTGTCGCAGTCGACTGGTGACGAGTTCGAGGCTCAGTGCAGCTGTCGCCCTGCACAGATTTCTGAGTTGCGTGCTGTGGTCGCCCTTCACTTAGGTTAGGGCAGTGTGCCATGATCGCCCTGCGCCAAAGTCCGGGCTGTGTTCCACAGTGGGCTGGTGATGAGTTCCGGGCTGTGTGCTGTGGTTGCCCTTCGTTGAGGACTGGGCTATGTGCTGTGGTCGCACTGTGCCGAGGTTTGGGCTGTGTTCCGTCGTAGTCTTGCACCAAGGTCCAGGCTGTGTGCCGCAGGTGCCCTAAGCCGATGTCTGGTCTGTGTGCCACAGTCGCCATCTCCCGAAGTCGATGCTGTGTTCCAGGGACGCCCTGCACCGATGTCTGTGCTGGGTGCCTTGGTCGCTCTTCACTGTGATTCGGGCTGTGTGCTGTGGTCACCCTGCGCCGAGTTCCAGGCTGCATTCCGCCCTCGGCTTGCAACGAGTTCCGGCTCTGTGCCACATTCCCTCTGTGCCGAGGTCCGGGCAGTGTGCCATGGTCGCCTTGTTCCGAGGTCCGGGTTGTGTGCCGAGGTATTCTGCACAGGTCCGGGCTGTGTGCCACGTTCACCCTGTTCCGAGGTCCAGGCTGTGTGCCACATTCGCCATCTCCTCACGTCTGGGCTGTGTGCCGTGGTCACCCTGTGCCGAGGTCCGGCCTGTGTTCGGCCCTCGGCTTGTGACCTGTTCTTGGCTCTGTGCCGCAGTTCTTCATTGCCAAGGTCCGGGCTGTGTGTTGCGGTAATCTTTTCCAGAGGTCCAGGCTGTGTACCGCCATCGGCTGGAGATGAGTTCCGTCCTGTTTGCCATGATCACCCTGCGCCGAGGTCCAGGCTGTGATCCACGGTCGGCTAGCGACAAGTTCTGAGCTCTGTACCCCAGTCTCCCTGCACAAACTTCCGGGCTGTGTGCCGCCATCCCCCTTCNTCCCAATCCTGAATCCCCCTCCCACCTCCCACCCCACATCATCTCTCTGGATCATCCCCGTGCACCAGCCACAAATGTGTCTTTAACCAAAACAGCTGCAATGCTGACTTTCCTAGAAAAGGAACTCATAAAATTTATAAGGAAAAAAAAATGAACCCACTTTTCATCTTGATCATGTAAATGAAGGTATTTATCGTGACAATGGTGATGGCCTCTATAATAACTGCCTATTCTTTCTGAGAATTTGTTATTCCTAGTCTTTTCCTTCCCTCATTTCTGACTTCTCTCTTTGATCTGACCAGGGATATTAACTTCCACCCCTCCTGGATCACTTGAGCGGGTTGTAGAACAATATTGTCTGTTTACTGGTGCCGTGACGCCTAATTGTCTTCAGATGAGGGATGTTCAGGGTTCTTCTCCTAGGCGACTATTCTGAGGCATAATAACAAATGATCAACAAAAGGGCAGATAAATATTTCTTAAAACCATTTTCATTCCTCCCTATAATTACTAGAAATTTTACAGAGCTGAAAATCTTAACAAACTCAAAAGCCAAATTAAAATAGAAAGAAAAGCCATACATTTTAAATTGTTGGAGTAGAAATACAAAAGAATAATTTTGGGAACAACAAGAATATTATGATCCCTAAATCTAGTAAGAGTATAGGTTCAAATGTGTCTGTTAATGTGCTTCTCATCTGTAGCAATAAGGCATGCATTGAGATAATTCAAGAATACAGTTTCTATATAGAAATTAGTATCAAGAAAATTAATGATACACATTTAATTTTGATTGGTGAATAAATCTTTTAATTTAGTTTTATCTTTTCTCCTTCTAATTATTGCAGTCCTTAGCTAGTCCATAGTCATCAATTATCCATAGAATAGCATAAATAATGCACTTGGTCAAAGTGAGATGTCTGTCATTTATGTGAGATATGCTTTTTTTCTCTCTTTGTGTTATTTTTATTGTGTGGTGCTGAGAAGTGCTAATTATTAATTTTCAGAAATTAACAGCAAATGCTTTTACAAGCATCTAAAGTCGTATTTTACACAAAGAAGAAGGGTGAAAATTGCAGCCTGCTGCTTGTAATAGGAATAGCTGAGAGAGACTTCCTTATCTTCAGTTAACATAGATTTCAGTTATATTACACAGTTGTTACCTTAGCATAAATTAACAATTATTCAAAACATACTGCATGCTTCATTTTCTTGAAGTGGGTATTACTCAAGCTAAGTACCTAACCATTTTAGTTAGATGTTTAGGACTCATTTTTAAATGTTTTAAACATATTGATAATGAGTCTATTTATAGCCATTTGATCTCAGTATAGTATATCTAAATTATTGTTTCCCATTTATGTCAAAGAAGAGCATTTTGTTTTGCCAAATATATGCAGTACTATTTTTAATTTGAATTTAATTTAGTGATAGGATAGGATTTCATTTTGTAATGTTTATACCCACACCTGGTGAACCTTAGTCTTCATATCTTTCTACGTTCCAAACAAATCCATTTCAGCTTTATTATTTTCATTATTGTCTTCCCATGATCAGACACTCCAAGTGAATTTATTTTGTGTAGTGAAGGTCATCACTGATACTACTCTCTCTTCTCTCCACCGCCTTCTCCTCAACCTCCTTCCTCCTCCATTTCCTGCAATCAGCCAGCATAGAGTTTGCTTTGTGTGAATTTATTCATCAAGGGAGAATTTGCCATGGATATTGTACTGTTGTTACCTCTCGTATATCATTAAGTATTTCAGGACTGAGTCTTCTACTATGTACTTATTGAATGATCAAACCCAAAGTGGGCAAAGAACCAAAAACCTGGGGGCATCCTTAAGAGCTCATCTGCTAAAACTCTTGCTTCCAGGTCAATCTGAAAATTATCCAGAACAGAATGTTTTAGTTCTTTTTTTGAGGGTTAACAAGCATAGATTGAAAAAGACTCCATGGCCTCCCCCAAGAAGCTTATAACAGTGTTTATCCCTCAAATTTTCTGAATCTTCAATAAAAATCTTACTTGGATATAGTCACCTTTTGGTCAGTCCTACTTGGAAATGAAGCAAAAACTAGCCAGCATTTTTCTTATTTATTATACCTGAATACTAATCCTAGTTATGTCCATCAATGTGCTGTATGTATCTCAGCACATTGCCCTTTCAAAGGGATAATGAAGACTCTGAAAAATGATATCCAAATGGTCAAAAAGAACAGGGAAAGAGTCTAAACATCACTAATCATTATGCAAATGCAAAACAAAACCACAGTGAGATGCCACTCCATACCCACTAGGTTGGATACAGTCAAACAAACAAACAGAAAATAGCAATGTTGGCAAGGATGTGGAGAAACTGGAATCCTGGAGAGTACTATGAGAAGGTAAAACGGTGCACCCTCTCTGGAAAACAATATAGAGGTTCCTCAAAAAATTAAAGAGAGACTTACCATATGATCTAGCAGTTTCACTACTGGTTATATATCCAGAATTAAAAGCAAGATTTCAAATAAGTATATTGCATATCCATGTTCATAGCAGCATTATTCACAACAGTCAAAGTGTAGAAGCAATCCAAGGGTCCATCAGCAGGTGAACAGATGAAAAAAGTATGCCATTTAGATATAATGGGATATTATTTGGCCTTAAAAAAGGAAGGAAATTCTGAGACATGCTGTAACAGGAATGCACCTTGAGGACGTTATGCTAAGTGAAATAAGCCTGTCACAACAAGACAAATTACTATTTGATTCTAGGTGCTTAGAATAGTCAAAATCAGAGAGAGGAAAAGTAGAAGGGTGGTTTCCAGGAGCTGTAAGTCGCTCAGTCCTGTCTCACTCTTTGAGACCCCATGGACTTCTCCAGGCCAGAATACTGGACTAGGTAGCCTTTCCCTTCTCCAGGGGATCTTCCCAACCCAAGGATCGAACCCAGGTCTCCAGCATTGCAGGTGGATTCTTTACCAACTGAGCCACAAGGGAAGCCCAAGAATACGGTAGCCTATCCCTTCCCCAGCAGATCTTCCTGACCCAGGAATCGAACCAGGTTCTCCTGCATTGCAGGTGAATTCTTTACCAACTGAACTATCAGGGAAGCCCTTGATATCAGGGAAATCCTTCCAGGAGCTGGGGGAAGGTGAAATGAGCAGTTGTCTGATGGGTACAGAGTTTCAGCTTGTCAAGCTAAAGAGAGTTGTAGAGAATATGCACAATAATATGAATGTGTTTAACACCACTGAACTGTACACTTAAAAATTGTTAGGATGGTAAATTCTACACTGTGAAATTTTATGTGGTAAATCTTACCACAGTTTTAACAAATTTTAAAGGGATAATCAAGAGTTTAAAAATAGTCCTATTTACAAAAATGTGGGGCAGATTAAAGTAGATAATCAAGGGAAGGTGAAGCCCCCTGGGGTTAACATCTGCTTGCCAGGCCTAGGCTTGAGGGTGTAAGGGGAGGCAGCTTGTTGCCAGAACCTGGCAGGAGAAGCAGCCCTGGGAATTGGTCACCCAGCAGAACCTGTGGCCTTAGGTAGAGAACTGCAACACAGTCAGTGCCAAACTGTGACCTGACAATGAGGGGACGCACAATAAATGCTTTGCGTTCTATCTTGAGTCCCAACCAGAGGCCAACCCAGTACCAGGGATGCAGTCCTTGGAGACCATCGCCCAGGGGCAAAGATGCCGATCCAGCTCACTTCTCTGTGCCCCGAGTGAGCCACCACTCTGGAGCAAACTTATTTAAGGCGTTCAGGATAGGACAGCCACTACCTTCTCATTAAAATACATGGATTTTTCTACCTGATTTGACTTATTTTTCAGCTGAAAAACTGAGTGAGCCTGCCACCTGTGGCACTGACCTAATATATATTTTTTAGATGTTCCGGACAGAGCTTTTTTATCTAGAGGATATGGTGTTTTTCACATTAATTTAAGTCAATTATGTAATATCCTTATAATTCATTATTCCAAGGAGGAAGTATAGGAATCAGCAGGAAGAGAAATCTCCAGTATATATGTGTATATGTGTATATAAAAATTTGCTGATATCAGCTTTATACCAAAAAAATAAAAGCAAGCACTGAATCAAGTAAATGAGCAAATTGGAACCCCTTCCTCAGACATTTTCTAACACAGTCTGATAGTTAAAGCAAATATGGTCCTTTTTTGCTTGAGCTATCAAATATTTGCTTAAATATTCTAATACTTTTGCGAGTGTAGGCGGCCTACAGTCCATGGGATTGCAGAGTCCTGCAAGACTTGTGACTAATGCAGTTGATTGTTAAAACAAAGGAAACATCTTGGTTCTTCTGTTTCGTAGTTTCTGTGAAAAACTAGAAGCAGTCTCATATAAAAGAGCATTTTAATTTTTTATATAGTTAAATGTTTATAAGGCAAGAAATGATAAAGTACAGATATTATTTGCTTGATTTATTTTGCTATTTTTCCAGCTTTATATGATCTTGTTTTATTGCAACAATAAACCAGAAGCAAAGGCTTATCAGTTAAAATACATTCTGCCATTAAGTAATCTTTCTTTTTATCATTTCAGGCTTTCAGAATTCCATATTTTTCCTATTTGATAGAGAATTGGTAGAATTGGAGGTAGAACAGAGTGATAAAAATCACATATATTTTTTTAATTGTATTGTATGTTGAAGTTGTATTTTCTGGTCAAAGAGAAAAAAAAAGAATATCCACTCTCAAGCATTAAAATAAAATCATTCTCAATAAGAGCTGTATACTAGGATAAGCACAATAAGTAAATTTTTTGAAAATCTTTTTCTGTGTTTCCAAGCTTTTACTTTTTTTGCTGAAATTTGCTGAAATTTGCTGATAATTGGTAATTTGAACATAATCTGATACTTTGCATTATGGATAGCATAGCCTTTAGTACTTTACGAAACGCTGATTTTTTAAAAAACCATTTAAAAGATTTTACAAACCAAGGAAAATGGATATAAAATAGGTCATTTGACAGCCTACCTTATTAGCTTCCT
>SJYV01011547.1:37130-49250 GCA_006410875.1 Neotragus pygmaeus | reverse complement strand
GACTTGGGAACTGAACAACAACAAACCCATAGAACGTACAACACCAAGAGTGAGCCCTAATGTAAACTATGCATTCTGCGTGATAATGATTCATCCGTGTAGATTCATCAGATCTGCCATTCTGGTGGGGGATGTTGATAGTGGGGGTAGCCATGCTGTTGGGGGCAGGAGGTAAATGAGAAATCTCTGTACCTTCTGTTCAGTTTTGCTATGAACCTAAAACTGCTCTAAAAAATAAACTCTCTTTCTGCAAGAGCATCTTGTACCTTTGCCCTGCTTGATTTTCTTTCATACCTTTCATCACTGAGTGAATGGCTATTTTTATTCTTATTACCATTATCTGGTTTATCTCCTCCCCTCATTAGGATTTAGGGGAGAGACTTTGTCTTCTTTACTTTTCCAGCACTTTGAAAGTGTCTGGTGTTTAGTTCATGCTCCATAAATATTTGTTGACCAAACAATATGGAGGCAATAAATATGCAGGATGCCAAATGAATGATCTTTGGTAGAATTCTGTAATGTGATTACGGATATGACCACAGCCAAATCACTTCACATTTCTGGTACTCATTTTCTATGTGTCCAAGATAGTTGTTTTTGTTTGTTTGTTTGTTATTAAGTCACTAAGTCGTGTCTGACTCTTAGTGACCCCGTGGATGGCAGCCTACCACGCTCCTCTGTCCATGGGATTTTCCAGGCAAGAATACTGGAGTGGTTGCCATTTCCTTCTTCAAGGGATCTTCCTGATCCAGGGATCAAACCCACGTCTTGTGCATTGGCAGAAGGATTCTTTACTGTTGAGCCACCAGGGAAGTCCAAGATAGTGCTCTTTCTAAGTCAGCAATGAACAACCCTCAGCCTGAAGAATGCATGTGACTTACCTCGTTACACACAGAATCTAATTTATGTGTTAATTTATGATAAATAATATCATCTTTGATCTAATTTAAGCATGAAGTTAAAAACTAGGAAGCTGTTTCCTTGCTGCAATCTCTCCAATATGCAAAAAATTAACATTTTAGTGACTGAAAAGTAGTGCCAAATTTTTCGTTAGCATTTTTCTATTTAATAAGTAGATGAATTATTAGAATATACATTTCTCCATATAAATCGATAAAGCTTTTTCTTTTTCATCTTGACTTACAGAAAATTTACGTGTACTTTTTTTCCCCTCAAGTAACCCAGATGCAAAAATAAAAGGGTTGCTGATACTGGGTAGATGATCTCTCTTTTAGAGAGAAATGACTAAGGTTCGTCAAAGTCAACTTGTAGGTGGTATGTACACAGTTAATCTCAATGTGTCTATAGTAATTCTTTCTATAGCTAGAAACTCATTCATAAGTTGATCTCCCAAATATTTGTGCCTACTACATGTTGTTAATTTTCAGTTCAGTTCAATTCAGCTCAGTCGCTCAGTTGTGTCCGCCTTTTTGCAACCCCATGAATTGCAGCACACCAGGCCTCCCTGTCCAACATCAACTCCCGGAGTTTACCCAAACTCATGTCCATCGAGTCGGTGATGCCATCCAGCCATCTCATCCTCTGTCGTCCCCTTCTCCTCCTGCTCCCAGTCCCTCCCAGCATCAGGGTCTTTTCCAATGAGTCAACTGTTCACATGAGGTGGCTAAAGTATTGGAGTTTCAGCTTCAGCATTAGTTCTTCCAGTGAACACCCAGGACTGATCTCCTTTAGGATAGACTTTAAAGCAATGTAAAACATTAGTAAATGTTTTTTTTTTTCCAAAAGGAAAATGGTAAAATGAATCACCAGCTTCTCTGACATTCACTGATTATTATTTAGGGAGATAGGAAAAGGGATAATGGAGGCAGTTGGCAAGGACATGCTTCTTTGTTCTAATTCCATTTTCAAAGACTCTCTTGCTCTGTGAACTTAATGGATTCTGAACTTCATGTGTAATTAAATCTCCAAAGAATTGGAGACAATTTTCTAGTTGCCACTTTAGAAAATATAATTGATTTAACCACACATTTCCAATTGCTCTCCCTGCTTCCACACTTTTTCTCTTCCAACTCATAATAAACACAACCACCACGATATTCTACCCAAAGCTGAGCTCTGATTGTGTTGCTCTCCTGCTCGGAAACCTATGATGTCTCCCCAGTACCTGGAAAATCCAACCTGAAGATTCAGCACAGTGTTTAATGACTCCTGTCAGCACAGGATAAATGGCCTCTTCAGACTTTAACAGGTCCTAGATTTTCCTCCCCATCGCCCCTGGGCTGAATGGATCTCTCTGTATCCACCCCATGCCCCAGAAATTCACTGCAGTGCCCCGCTTTTCTGGACCTATCATCACACACAGGGGTATTTTCTATATCTCAGATTGATGTTGCATCATTCTTCCTTTTAATAGATTTTTGAGTGAACAGCAAATTTGTATCTTATTGCCCTTTTGCGCTATAAACTTCCTAAGTCTCATTCATCCAACTCCAAAAATATATTCTTTCCACAACTCCAAACTGCTTCTTTCCTTTGAAGGAACAGCCAAACCACTCGATGATAATGCGTCTGTCTTCTTAAAATGGAAGGCATTCAATTGGTGCTGTTACAGCTTTTTAACATTGTTTGTTCTTCAGTCACCAAGTCATGTCCAACTCTTTGCAACCCCATGGACTGCAACACGCCAGGCTTACCTGTCCTTCATTATCTACCGGAGTTTGCTCAAACTCATGTCCATTGAGTCGATAGTGCCATCCAACCATCTCATCCTTTGTTGCCCTCTTC
This sequence comes from Neotragus pygmaeus, assembly GCA_006410875.1. Lineage (NCBI taxonomy): Eukaryota > Metazoa > Chordata > Mammalia > Artiodactyla > Bovidae > Neotragus > Neotragus pygmaeus. Next base: position 46,505 of record SJYV01011547.1, on the reverse strand, counting down.
TCCTGCCTTCGATCTTTCCCAGCATTAGGGTCTTTTCCAAGGAGTTGGCTCTTCGCATCAGGTGGCCAAAGTATTGGAGCTTCAGCTTCAGCATCAGTCCTTCCAATGAATATTCACAGTTGATTTTTTTTAGGATGGACTGGTTTAATCTCCTTGCTGTCCAAGGGACTCTCAACAGTCTTCTTCAGCCCCACAATTCGAATGCATCGATTCTTTGGTGCTCAGCCTTCTTTATGGTCCAACACAAATTTATAATTTTATTTATATTTAACTTCTAACACTTTCACTGTGAAATAGATCTTTCTCTTGAGTTACATAGGGAGGAACTTGGTGTCAGTTCCCTGTCTTTCACCTCTGGAAAGCAGCACATCATACACAATGTTTCACTCATTTGTAAGCCTGTGGATTTGGGGGTTGGTGTCACTGCTTGTATTGAGCATATAACCAGGACACCAGGTCTTCCTTGTTCTTGGCCATGCGCCCTGCTGTAGGATTAACTTGTACAGTAGCATTTGTGAGTAATGTGGACTGGAGATTGTGTAAGGAACAGAGAGGGATTGCACCCCACATTAAAAACCTTGGGCTTGGAATCCCAAGGTCACATATCTCCTTGTTCCTCAGTTCCTTGTCAATTGCCCAACCACAAGGAGTCCTAATTTTCTGTCCTATGATACCAATGGACTGGTCACCATCCTTTCCTTTTCCCCATAGGTCAGCTTTGCACCACATGCTATTTCCAAATGACACCCTGGAGCTCAGTGAAAGAGCAGGCTGGCCAGTTCACAGACCCACCAGCTTACAAGGCAAGTTGGGAACCCCCTTTTCACTTGAGCAGGACTCCTGTTCTCTTCCTCTTGCATATGTAGCGTTCACCACACATTCCCATGAAGTATGGGAATGCTCTATGGAGGAGAATTTCTGTTTTCTACTCATCATTGGGGTGATATGTGACACCTCATATGTTCTGGGTGAAAACACAGTGCCATGTAATGGGGAGTAGGAAGAAGCATGCCCAAAGTGACTGGTTGTGCTTTGATGTCCTCTTCTCTGCCCAAGGTTGACTGTTTGATTAAGACCTTCTGGCTCATTCAGCGGTAGCTAATACAAGGAAACACTTCAAGGACTGGTTTTCTGATATTAAATATAACCTTTGAAACCCAGATAGTTCTTCTTATTAAGCCTGAGATCAAAGGAGAACTTCATTAGCTTTAGGACTCGAACTGTAAATAGAAAAGGTGCTCACGAACAAACACGTTATCCTTCCTGACAGATTAGCTTACACATCATGGACCTCTTCATGAAGATGGGAAAATATAATGCATTTGAGGAAAAATATTAGCATACCGCCATTAAGAGGATTTGCCTGATGTAAATGCAACATGCATCTGTATACATTTATATATGAGAACACTTATTTTATAACAATTTCATTACTCTCCACCTCTTTTATTATGAATCATTTTGAAGCCCTTTGCTTCTATATTTTTTCTAAGATTTTTCTCACCACCAGACATTCAAAATTTTTTCTTGAAGGACCCCTTAGAATAAACTAATACTGCTATATTAAGACTCTTAAATCCTTTAATAATTCTTCAGATAATTCCTAAATTACTCTAAGAACCGTATCCTTGGAAATAAATCCTAAGAACAAAATGAATATGGTTTTGTTGGAAGGACCAGCGCAAGAAAATAGGCATCTTAAAATGCACTAGAAAAGTGGCAAAAGCTTTTTAGACAGTCATTAGCTATCCTCATGGAGGAATAGATTAAAATGTCTAAAAGAAACAGAAATGTTAAATGCTCTAATTTCACATCGAGTATGTAATTTCTTTTTTGTTTTGTTTTATATCCAACCAGTTGGAACCTACAAAATAATACAGCGCAGATTTCTTTTTGTTGGTCCTATAATACTTCCCTTGGAACAATTGTGCGTGTGATTCTGGGACTGTCACAGCCAAACTGATGTCTTCCCTTGGGACCATGAGGAACAATTGACCTTCCCCGTGGGGTGGCTCTAAAAGCCGAGTCTAAAAGCCTGGTGGATGAATGGCAGCTGCTCTCTGGAGTGTGCCCCCCGCCCTCTGTGGGTGAGGCAGAGAGGCTGCCCACTTGCACCAAAATACTTTCTCTTGAATGGTCAACTGCTAATTGTGTGCGACTGCTGTGGAGCCCTGTAAAACCAAAGATGAGAAACCACGATGATTTTTTTTTTTTAATTGGCGGAAAACACGCTCTTACTTTTTTTTAAATCCCCTAAGGGCCCTATTTTTGTTTATTTTTTAATTGCCCTAGTTTGTTTTAGTCCTTTTTAGGCTTTCATGTCATTAAATGAATGAGGCATGGACAATTTGTTTGCAAACCAAGTAACACATACTATATTTTTATGTTCTGAATCCTACATGGTATAACTTCAGATCCATAACACATGTGGAAAACAAATATTCTGTTAATGCCATTTTTCCCTAAATATCCATTTTCTTTTCTCCCTCTGAGCTTCTCTCCCACCTCCTCCCTTTGTTTCTCTTCCTCATGGGTTTCAAAACTTCTGGAAAAGTGCACCAATTGAGTGTATTGTATGGGGGGAAGTGGAGGCCTTAGAGGCAGTGATTGAAATGCCTATTTGGCTACAATGTGATTTTTGGAAATTACTTAACCTCTCTGAAACTCACTTACTTATTTATAAAACGGGACTAGAAAAGCTCTAGGTATCCAAGAACATCAGATGAGAGAATGTGAGATATAGTTCTAGCAGGGGCTGTATCCAGAAGAAGGGGCGTAAGAGTCAGTAGCCTGGGGTCGACTCTCCAAGTGGGCTACTTACTATGTGCAAATCCCTTCAGTTCTTTGTGATTCACTTTTATTATATATAAATTAAAAACAAAAACAGTACTGGCTTGTCTCATTGCTGGCAGGCTTAAATGACCTCATCCCCCTTTCAAAGTGCTTAGACAGTATCTGCCCTGTGGTCAATCCTTGACCAATGTTTGCCATTATTTTAAGTCAGCAGAACTTCTTGCTCTCTGCCTACAGTCTTTTGTTAATAATGTATCCAAGGTGAGTCCACCCCTCTGCCTTGAGCTCAAGGGCACTTGAGTGAATCTGTTCAACTGCAAAACTTAGCTTCTTTCCTACACCAAGAAGCTCTGGGAGTTCATGAGCGTGTGGTGGTATAGCTGGAAGATACCCTCAAGGATTGACTAGATTTCTGTGATGCAAGGTCTAGGATCATAGACTGGATGTTGAGGACCCTCATGCAATGGAAAGGCAAAGTTACAAAACTCAGGGATGACCCTCAGGGATGACCCACTCACACAATGGGCTCTTCTGCCCTGGCCAGTCGGTGGGTTGTGATCAATGTCTTAGTCTAGCAAAGCTAGACTTGTGGGGGCAAGACTTGTGCTAGAGCGGAGCTCTTGCTTGTGACCCTCATTCAGATTATGATCCTGAGCTAAGGCACCAGGAGCCCCCAGAAGGGGAACCAGTGCCCTGCAGAGCTAAGGGTGACACAGAAAGCACAGAAGAGCTGAGCCCGGGAAGACCACTCCCGAACCCTTGCATGTGTTCCAGTGAGTGTCAAGTCTGTGAAATAGATTGTCCAGAGAGCTGGGTAGGAGGGCTGCCTGCCCCCAGATAGCCCAACGCAATTGAGTCTGCCAAGCAGAAGCCAGGAACTTAGCAAGAGGAACTTGAGATATCTGCGACTTAGCTCATTTAGGGCACAGGAAGGGCCCACGCACAACCTCCACTTCGAAGTTTAATTAGACTTCTGCTAGGTTCAGGCCTTCTCACAGTAAGTTAGTTTCAGAATTTCCCCTTCATTTGGCAAGTTCTGGTGGAGAAGCCACAAATGATGATCTCTCTCCTATAACCTGGGTCACTTTGGATGGTAAACTAAGCTTGGCACAGTGGGCAAAGAGATTGTCAACACTGATGTATTTCCTGCGCGTTGGCTCCTTGCTGCCATGGCCAGTAAATGTGCAAGCTGGAGATTCTTGGCTCATTTGGAACAGATGGACCAACTCAGTCCTCACTTCGAACTGTCGTAAAAGTGACACTTACACATATTCCGCAAACTTGTGTATGATCGCTTATTTGAACTCTTATTGCTTATTGAAGAGTTCTGATTTGTGAATTGGGTACATGGTCTCTCATATATGAAGTCCTTTGATAGAGTTGTAGACTTCCCTCTTTATTTTTAAAGAAATGCATTTGCTTTTAACTAGAGGATAATTGCTTTACAGTATTGTGTTGGTTTCTGCCACACATCAACATGGATCAGCCATAGGGACACATATGTCCCCTTCTTCTTGAACCTCCCTCCCACCTCCCGTTTCATCCCACCCCTTTAGGTTGTTACAGAGCCCTAGTTTGAGTCCCCTGAGTCACACAGAAAATTCCCATTGGGAATCTGCTTTACACATGGTAGTGTGTATGCTTCCTTTCATCCCCTCTTCTCCTTCCTGCCTCTCCCGCTCCTCTTCATTTTTGCCCTAACTCCAGACCCTCAAAGCTGACCTCTCTGTATGAAATAAGGACTTGGCAGAATTTTGTGAAGGAATACTGGAGTTGGTAGCCTATCCCTTCTCCAGTGGATCTTCCTGACCCAGGAATCAGACCGGGGTCTCCTGCATTGCAGGAGGATTCTTCACCAACTGAGCTATCAAGGAAGCCCTAATATTTTGCAAAGGCAGGTTATAATATATGGTCTAATAGGCAGAATTCAAATGCTAGGCCTTCACCAGTTCTCAGAAGGTTTGAGAGGTTGGTGGTGGTGCTGGTGGGAATGTCGGGGTTACTGTTATTCCTGGAGCTTTTTTCTATCAGGTAGTGTCTTGGTCTTAACCGGATAACCTCAAAGTAGGTCAATAAGTGGTTTAGCAATTCAGAAATAATCCTTTACAAATGTCCTATAATACCTCTAACTCCTGGAGCCTTGTGATTCTGAGGACTACCCAAATAAACAAGTCCTGTCAGCCAAGGTCCCTTCCTTAAAGATGAACAGGATTCTTGCTACAGCAGAAAGTAAATGAATTCTCTACAGGTCACAAAGTAGCCAAGGGTTACTAGCTAGATAATTAGCTATAGTCACAGTGTCTTACACAGATTCTATTTTATTCGAAGTCTCAATCACATTCTCCACCCCAGGATAGCCATTTTAAAGTTTGCTATTAGGATGTTAAAATATGAGGGCCTGGACAGTAAGATCCTTAGGGACCCGGCAACTTGGGATTTTTCAACTAAAATATTAGGCCATCAGAATACTAAACATGTTATTCTGAGGGAATTAGAAGTACTTCTCATGACGGCTTTCCTAAGATAATTTTAAAACTTTTGGAGTTGTCCAGTCTCAAGCTATTTGATCCATATTAGGCTTAATTCTAAATAGAACTCATAAAATCAAAAGCTGTAAATAGGTGATCTTGGGCAAGTCTGACCTATGGCCTCCCTTAGTAACATCATCTGCAGAGGATTTTTGCAGAACCTAAGGAAGCCACTTTACCTGAATAAAATGTAGCGGGATGGGAGGAGCAGAGTTGCTGCACTGGAAGACTGGCACTTAAAGGACTAATTTGGTTTCATTGTAGCCTGGAGCTAACAATTTGGATCTCACACCAGCACTAAAGCACATTTCCTCTCCAAGGAAATTGAGTAAGAATGTAGAACAAGAAAGACAATGGGGAAGTGTATTTACCATGAACCTGAGCTAGTCAGTAGAGTCAGGTTCAAAATTGCTTTCTGGGAGGGAAATGTGTAGAGAAAAGTTAATATAGGCAGTAATAGTGGGTGTGGTTGCTCTGGAGGCCTGTGTTAAGATAGTTAATCACTCTGAAGGTGGCCTCCTGAGTCAAAATAGACAGTCAAAAGCAAAACTCATTTAATTTGTGTATAAATTTGTAATGCCCAGTAATTGTCATCGTCTGATTTAGCTACTAAGATCTCCCCATGGAATGCCTTCGGACTCAGTTGCCTGTCTTATCCACAGACATTACAGTCTTAATTTGGGCCAGTCCCTGAAGATGATGCCAACATCTTGCTTTCATTGTTGGAGAGTGATTCGCTTTGTTTTGATGTCTGTAGAGTGTGCTGGAACACAGGCCCTGCCAAGGTTACTTCCTCTTTCGGCCTGGCTTGGCTTGTCTCTTGAGTGATTTAAGACCTGTTTTGGAACTAAGTGTGGGAGTTGGACCAATGTGGAAGTCAAGGTCAGATAAATAACCATTGTCAAGAAGAAACCCAGGCAGAAATGGGTCTGCAGATCCACAGGGAATGTTCTTGGTGGGCCCTGTCCTGTTGGTTCTAAATGAGCTGATTCATTTGTCTTGGAAGGGAGGAGAAAAGTTGTCCCTGGGAATGTTCCACCTGACTCATGGCCCCTAATGCGTGCAGGAAAATATGAGATAGTAGTCTTGAGGGTGGGGGGAGGGGAAACATCTCTTTCCAGGAATTCCTCACTTGAGGAAAGAGATGGTATTCGAGATTNTATGTCCATTTTAAAAAATAATTTGATCTTCTTCCTACTCCATGCCTTACAAAACATATATGTGACACAAGTCTCTTCCTTTGCCCGAGATGGTTGATACTTTTCTGTGTAATTTACATCATTTTAAACCCCATTGCGCCTATGGGGTTCATTCCATTTTTTAATAAATGTGGGTATGATTTATATACTGTGAAATGCACTGATCATAACAGGGGGTTCTCTTCCCCCCTCCCCAAGGCCACAGTCCCTCCGATCAGCCGCCCTCTCCCGTTTTCTCAAAGCCCCACCCAGGTCAGCCCTGGCCTCCCTGCCCTGGGCATCTATCTAGAAGACTCCTTTCCATCCACCAGGCTTTCCTGCTGCACACCCTCAGCCACGTCACCTGAGCTTGGATCGGGTTGCACCAACCCTCTGTGCCCGTCAGGGCCCTCTCACACCCTCCACCTCAGGCCCAGCCACGGGGGTCGGCCCCTCCTGCCTCCCACTCACCTGTCCAGAAAATCATCTTTCTCTCTTTCCTTCTGCATCTCCTCCTTCCTCAAGACAATCCTGCTTCTCTTTTCCTACCCCCTGGTGATGGTACTTAACCAGCCTCCATGCCACTTCCCCTCACTCACAGAGGATTTTTGTATCTCGTTCACAGACCTCTTCTCNCACTCACCTGTCCAGAAAATCATCTTTCTCTCTTTCCTTCTGCATCTCCTCCTTCCTCAAGACAATCCTGCTTCTCTTTTCCTACCCCCTGGTGATGGTACTTAACCAGCCTCCATGCCACTTCCCCTCACTCACAGAGGATTTTTGTATCTCGTTCACAGACCTCTTCTCCCACGTGTCTGTTGTCTTCCTCAAAGACTTAGGAATAGGCCAAAAGGAGCTAAGTAACTTCCTGGCTTCATCTCGAAGCTTGTCCCACTGTCTGTGTGGTGGGTCTTCCCGAAGACCATTTCTGCCCGGAGCTGCCACCGCTGCCCTGGGCCTCTGCGGCCTTAGCCCCGTGGCCAGCTCACCAGTTTGTACAGGTCCTGCCAGCGGCGTTTCCAGAGCCAGAGCGTCAGCCTCCCTCACCAGGGTGGTTTCCACTGGTTTCACTGGGCTCTGCAGGTGCCGCTGCCCTCCTGCAACGCCTCCCTCTGCCTCTCACAGAACCTTCCACGATCTGGACCTCAAAGACCCATATCCTGGCAACCGGAGGGCTGCTCAGCAAAGCTAGCGACTCCTATGCCTGCTGCTGAAGCACGACATTCCTACCTTCCTCACTTTTACCTGGGACCTTGGGACCGGATTCTCATCAGGGATTTCCTTCAGGACCTGGCCCACAACAGTCTCTCACACTTGATCCCTCAGGTTCTTCCCCGCTTTGCAGACTGGATGCTGAACCCCAGGGTGAGACTGAAAGGCGCCTGATGAAGATGGCAGAGCCTGTCGCCTTGAATTCCTGGAGGGAACACAAGCTGCCTTATCTTAGCTGGGGCGGCTGTAACACAGATACCGTAGACCTGTGACTTACGCAACAGAAATTCGCTACTCATGGTTCTAGGAAATCCAAGATGAAGGTGCTGGCCAGTTCAGTTCCTGGTGAGGGCCTTCTCCTGGCTGGCAGACTGATGCCTCCTTTGCTGTGTCCTCAAGTGATGAAAGGAGAGACCAGCTCTTTTCTAATGAGACCATGTTGGTCACTTCAGCCATGTCCAACTCTTTGTGACCCCGTGGACTGCATGTAGCTCACCAGGCTCCTCTGTCCATGGCATTCTCCAGGCAACAGTACTGGAGAGGGTCGCCATGCCCTCCTCCAGGGGATCTTTCCCACCCAGGGATCAAACCCATATATCTTATGTCTCCTGCAATGCAGGTGAGTTCTTTACCACTTCTTTTCTAAAGGCACTAATATGATTTTCGAGGGCTCCACCCTCATGACCTAACTGCCTCCCCAAAGTCCACCTCCCAATCCATCACACTGGAGAGTAGAGCTTCAGCATATGAATCTAGGGAAGGAGGACACAAACATTGGGTCCATAGCACTCTCTCCACACCCCCTGCCCCATTCCCCATGACTGAAGAAAAACACACACGTTGATCACAAATTTTTTAAATCAACTTTTTTTCAAAGTTGAGCCTCAGAAATTTTGGAGTTCTTCTGTTACAGCAGTTAATTTCATCCTAACTAATATATATGTGTAAGGAGAAGGAATTCTAAAATGGATTATGTTCAAATAGTCATCAGGGACATAAAAGTGTGTCACTGGGCAGGGGTGCAGGCTTTGGGGGAGGCGATAAGGAGAATTAAAGTTCCCTCTTCGTTATGGATGCTTTCCTTTACTGTTTCACCCTTTTGGATGCTCTCCAGAATGCTTCATTCATGGGACCGGAGCTTCTCCTATGTCTGTGTGTATTGATGGCTAGAAATAAGAAAGTGATCCAGGGAAGGGGAGGAGNTTGACTTTGGAGCATGTACCTACACATGGATTCGTCTTCATTCCACTGGGAAATCAATAACTCAAGGAAGCAAGGTCTGTTTCTTCTCTGCCCAGAGGTCTCACCACATCACCTCTTGCAAAGCTCCTCCCCTAGCCCCATCAGTACCTGCTGGTGGGTGAGCATCCAGTGAGGAAATCAGAAGCCAGTGTCTTTTCTCTGTAGGTCTCCCTTTTCCTTCAGGGAAAGAAGGGAGTTGACGTAGGGAAGAAGACTGTTGGAAGGTCAGAGATGGAGATAGCCTGTCCATGCAAGCAAGCCCTGCCTTCCCCACAAAAATGACCCACCCCTTCCTCCCAGCCCTCACCTTAAGCAAAGTGAAAGTGAAGTCGCTCAGTTGTGTCCGACTCTTTGCAAACCCATGGACTGTAACCAGTCAGGCTCCTCAGTCCATGGAATTTCCCAGGCAAGAGTACTGGAGT
>SJYV01011547.1:14320-37041 GCA_006410875.1 Neotragus pygmaeus | reverse complement strand
TCAGGCTCCTCAGTCCATGGAATTTCCCAGGCAAGAGTACTGGAGTGGGTTGCCATTTCCTTCTCCATGGGATCGAACCCAGGTCGCCCACATTGCAGGCAGACGTTTTACAGTCGGAGCCACCAGCGAAGCTCCACCTTAAACAAAGCCTAGGGAACTCCTCAGTGTTCAGTTCATGCCTCCGTGCATTTGCAAACACCCAGCTTTTTGATACCTAAAAACTTCTTTGTATTCATAAAGGCTGGTGTTGAATTTGACCTTCTCTGTGAAACCTTTCTCTGCTTCTAAAAAGTNGAAGATTCTTTACCATCTGTGCCACAAGGGAAGCCCAAGAATACTGGAATGGGTGGCCTATCCTTTCTCCAGGGGCTCTTCCTGACCCAGGAATCGAACCAGGATCTCACTGCACTGCAGACAGATTCTTTACCAGCTGAGCTACCAGGGAAGCCTATCCTGTTGCTAGCAAAGGATGGATATTCTTTCTGTGATGTGCGCCCATGAGGGGCCTATAAGCAGACACTCAGGAATTTGGAACTGGATCCTGATCCTCTTTGCCTCTGTCACAACTGGCAGTCTGAGTTAGGTTGGAAAATTGGGCAGTAGGTCAGCGAGAGAGAAAGGTTCAGGACCAAGGCTGTGCACAGGGTCCAGAACCCGGGTGGCTGATGTATTGCGGGTCATGGTGGGAACAGTGGGCTCTTCCCTGGTGCCGTGGAAGCCTGAGTGTCTGGATCTCACTCCCCTAGCCGGCATTTCTTTGCTCCTGCTGTAATGGATGGTTCTGGCTGTGATGCTGGTAAGGAAATTACTTAAGGAGCAAGTCTTTCCCTCCATTGTGCCCAGCATTCCTCAGCGTAGCATCTCTACTTAGAAGCATTATCTCCCCGGATCGCCCAGTTCCCGAGCAGGAGCTGCAGCATATCACCTCTGGGAGATCAAAGTGCTTTATGGACATTATCTCATTAAATCCCCCAACCTTTCCCCTCGGAGTCCAGACATACCCTTCACCCCCTACCCCCGATTCAACATCTCTGCTCCATTCAAACCAGATTGTGAATAATAAATGCTGTGATTTATTGAGAGTCATTTGAAAAGAACTGTAAACAGACCCTCAACCTCTCAGGTCCATCTGAAAGACACCATCTTAACGTGTGTACAGGAGAGATGATGGCTCTTCTGACACCCACTTACCTGGGGCGCCTGGTGATTTACGGTTACTGGGCAGGGTTTCCCAGTTGCCCTGTACTCCCATTGGACAGAGAAGTTCTAGAATCCTTGTTCTTTCCCCGAATGCTGGCATTTCATACCTTTATTCTCCCAGCACTTTTCCACCCACATGCCAGGCATCTAGACATATATGCCGCTCTGTGAGTGTACCAGTTTTCCCTGGGTTTTCAAAGCTTTGAATAAACTGTTCCCTCTGTCAGAATGCACTCCTCTTAGGCTGGCTACACTGTGATCTCCTGCTCATCCCCAAGAACCAGCTCCATTCTCATCTCTTCCATCAGAACTTTTTTGACTTCTAAAGAATGAATTGGTTTTTCCCTCTGATCTTTGACAATCTCAAACAGAATTGCTACCATTTGTGCCCGGCTCTAGCTATGTGCTGCTCATATATATTATCATTTAATTCACACAACCTGTCTATGAGGTTGGTGATATTATTATAGCTAATTTTACTGATAAGGAAAAGAGAGGCCTGAGAAGATTAATAACACTCTTGATATTTGTACAGTAATTAAGAGGTGGAACCAGAATTCAGTGCTGGCACTGGGTCAGACTCCATAGCCCATGATCCACAAGCTGCCTCCTTTTTTTTTTTTTAATCACTTGTTGGTCTCTCCATAGGCTTAAGCATCTTAAAATAAGAGATTATTATCTGTTTACCTATTTCTTAGTACATAGCATAGTATCTGATATGGAAGAGGCACTTGAGAAATGCTTGTAGAATGAATGACTTAAAGAAAGAATGAATATATAGCTTTGCTGCTTCAGAGAAATTTGTTGTGTTTTCATTTGGAAAAATATTGCCAGATTTCCCTTTTGGTGACAATGTTGGGAAGAAGGATCACTGTGAAGAGAAGAGGATTATATCTCCAATTAGGCAAACCCAGGGGTCAGTAAAATTAGGCTGTAAAATAAAATCTCAGGAAAGGTTTGGGGTTTTTTTTTTTTGGCTGCATTAGGTCTTAGTTGCAGCACTTGGGATCTTTGTTGCCTCATACGGGACCTTTTACTGTGGAGCACAAACTCTCTAGTTGTGATGCCCAGGCTCCAAAGCACATGGCTTCCCCAACCAGGGATCAAACCTACATCCCCTGCACTGCAAGGTGGATTCTTAATCACTAGGCCACCAGGGAAGTCCCTCAGGGAAGCCTTTGAAGAGTTCATCTTTCCATTGGCCTTCCCCATAGAGTGATTGGAATAGATAGTCTCAGTTCATTCACTTAGTTACTCACTCATTCAACACATGGATAGAGCATGCCCTATGTGACAGGGATTGGACTTAGCTCTGGGCCACACCATTCAGCACAAACAGTCATGATTGTTTGAGTGAACTTCTGTGGTTTGCCCAGCTACCACCTCTTCTGCTAACAAAATCAGTCTTTTCTCTTGGGAAAAGCATCTTTCTGAAGCTCAGATTTTGTGTTTTAGGTTTAATTTTCACTTGTTGGCTCTAAGTGTGGGCATGTGCTCAATCATTGCATCACATCCTCTCTAGCCACGGTGATGGGTTTAGGGATGGGACTGTGACCCATCTTGGGCTAATGAGAGTCAGCAGTAGGACTCCAGAACTATTAGAAAAGTGGTACTTTCTTTTTGCTGGGGCTCCTGATAGTGAGATCAGTACAAAGGAAGACAGAGCTGAGATTTTGAGAGAGCAAGAGAGAGTAGGCTGATGGTGCAGTTTCACACCTTAGATACAAGCACATCGAAAGAGAGGGGAAACCATGAACTCCCCGTTTGGGTGAGCCAGTGTATCCCCCTGTTTGCTTACGCCCTCTTGAGGTGGGTTTCTCTCACTTGCCGTGGAGTAGGTCTTAAATGATCAGCTTTGGAACTGGGGCTTTATAAGTGACATCCTAAAAACTAGAACTGGCTGAATCACAGTGGCATGCAGAGCACCAAGAATTCCTCTGTTCTTGGCTGGGAAGTTGGAAATCCCAGTAATGTCTCACATAGCAGCTGGGTTTAACTGTCACATGTACTATCTTGAGACTCGAACTGTGTTTTAGCGATAGAAAAAGGAAATATATTGGAGAGGACTGGCTGCTTCGTAAGGCCTTAAGTAACATCCTGTAAGGATGAAGCAAGCTAAGTGGGAAGGAGACAGAGCCCACCCTCTCTCGGTCAGCTGTCCAGGCCGACAGAGAGAGTGCGGTGGTTTGGCAAAGCTGAACTCTCTATTCCAAGCTAAACTTAGCTAAAGTGAGATGAGGGAAGCTCAAGACACACAGAGAGAAAAGATTGGAACCTAGAAGTAGAATGATATTCATACACTTTACAACATCTTCCTTCTTCCACTGCCTAGAAAGTTATCCTCTGGGATGCAGCCAGGAAGCAAAAGGAATTCTAGCTTTGCCCCTCCCCACACCCATCCCAGTGTATCATCAGGAAGATGGATAGAATTGGAAGGCCTGCTGCTAAGGGACTGGAGCCTTCAGACAGTGGTCTAGATTCAAGAACCCATAATTCCGACTTTGGATTTGACTGGCTGCAAATCAACCAAGAGCTTCTTAAGGTTTTAGAAAATTGTAATGCCTGAAAAACACAAAGTCTGACAAATTATCTGCAACAAAGCGATTGAGGCTGTTTCCAGCCCCATGAACCCTAGGAGGAAATGAACAGCCCGGAGAAGGGAAAACCACCCAGTGGCCCTCTTAGCAATAGCTGCAGGGTCAACAGACAAGTCTGTTTGGGGAGAACCAGGGGAGGCCAGGCTGGTCAGCCTCCATCACAGGACGGAAGTGTCCCAGTTATCTCTGCCCACTGTCCTGTTATCCCCATCCATACATGTGTTAGTGTTAATGCTTCACCTCGTGATCAGATGATACTGCTCCCCACTCTCTGTTTTTCTAAGAGGGAGCTCTTCATTGCAGCTCTCTCGTTCCTTCTTCACCACCACGTATGATGTGTTGGGGTGGGGGTGGGGATTTAACATGTCATTTAGCCTTAAATTTCTAGACAAAGGAAACAACTTATAATGGTATCACCAAGGGCAGCAGAGGGCTTCCCAGGTGGCTCAGCTGGTAAAGAATCTGCCTGCAGTGCAGGAGACCCCAAGTTCAATTCCTGGGTCAGGGAGACCCCCTGGAGAAGGGATGGGCTACCCATTCCAGTTTTCATGGGCTTCCCTGATGGCTTAAACGGTAAAGAATCTTCCCGCAATGTGGGAGACCTGGGTTTGATCCCTAGGTTGGGAAGATCCCCTGCAGGAGGGCATGACAACCCACTCCAAATTTCTTGCCTGGAAAATCTCCATGAACAGAAGAGCCTGGTGGGCTACAGTCCATGGGGTCGCACAAGAATTGGACATGCCTGAGCGACTAAGCACGGCATAGCACAGGGCGGCAGTCCCCAGCCTTCTTTAGAGCCAGAGACCAGCTTCATGGAAGACAGTTTTTCCAGGAGTGTGGGTGGGGGTGGAGGAGTGTAGAGTAGGTCAGGCAGTAATTCACGTGGTGTGGGGGGTTGTTCAGACAGTGATGCTTAGTGATGAGGGGCTCCACCAGGAGGCTGGAGACCCCTGACCCCGAGGGCTCATAAAAGCCCCAGTGGCCGAACCCCACCTCCCAGAGTTTCTGACTCTGGGTCTGGGTCTGATTTGGGGTCTGATTTGGTGTCTGAGTTGGTCTGGAGTTCCAAGGTGATGTGGGTGCTGTCATTGTTTTGTCTTGTTTTGTTTTTAATTCCTTGGGTAATTCTAGTTTGCTAGAATTTCTCAGGACTGAGAAGTTGAGTTTTAGACCCTCTAATCTACAAGCATTTATTGAACACTTAGTATATGCCTGACCCAGAACTAGGTCCATGTTCACGTCAACTCATGTGTATATGTGTATATATCTATGTGCATGTATACACGAACAAGACAAAGTCCCTGCCCATGAGACAATCATCACCTAATAGAGGGAAAATCATATAAATTGATATATTTCCTACCGGATAATGTCCTACAGGGAAACGATTCACTTTGTGGTACCGCAGAAATCAACCCAACATTATAAAGCCATTATCCTCCAATTAAAAATAAATTTAAACAAATTTAAAAAATAAATCAGAAACATGATAGCAGCAAGAAAGAGAGAAAAAGAAAGAAAGAAAGAGTGTATTCAGTGTGCCAAGCCTCGGTGGCAATGTTGGTCAAAAGCTCAGTGCCTAGTGAAAGTGGCTACTCACAGAGAGTGTGTTAAGTCATCTCGGTTGTGTCTGACTCTTTGCAACCCCATGGACTGCAGTCTGTCAGGCTTCTCTGTCCGTGGGATTCTCCAGGTAAGAACACTGGAGTGGGTTGCCATTTCCTCCTCCAGGGGATCTTCCCCATCCAGGGGTAGAACCCGCGTCTCTTAGGCAGGTGGGTTCTTTACCACTAGCACCACCTGGGAAGCTATGAGGCGCAAACAGAAAGCTCCAGCAGAAGATGGAGAACCAGTAGCTGAGGTTCCAGGGGGTTCCACACACACTTTCAGGGGTCCCTTGTCTTTGAGGGAGAGCTCTACATCCAAGTGTGTAAGTACCCACAGACAAACCTGGGCTGAAGGCAGCTGGCGCAGTGTTCCCCAGGAACAAGCCACCACTGTCCCTACCCCAGCTCAGAGGCTCCCTGCTCGGCCTGTGGGCCCGCCTGCCAGGGGAGGCTGGCGGAGGCCACCCTGGGCTTGCAGCCGGGGAGCCAACACACAGCTGCTGACTTTCTTCCCCTCCTCCTGTTAAGCTGGGAACATTTTGCACTTTTCTTCTCCAGCTCTTTCAAAGCAAGTCATTTTCCTCCTCTGGAAGGTTGCCCATTGTTCATTTGACATTAAAGATAGGTCTTCACTGTTTTCTCTTAAGGCAGCAATTGGTGAAGTTCAGCCGTATTATGCGGACTTGTCAGAAGGATACAACATTATACAAAGGAATGATGTGAAACAAAAATTGCTCTCTTCAACCTTCCCAACCTCTGCCACATACAGATTTCAAAGCATTTTTTGCCCTCATGTGTGCTTGGCATAGCCTGGGATCTGTGCGGGGTGAGGGGTGGAGGGCGGTAATTGANATGCGGACTTGTCAGAAGGATACAACATTATACAAAGGAATGATGTGAAACAAAAATTGCTCTCTTCAACCTTCCCAACCTCTGCCACATACAGATTTCAAAGCATTTTTTGCCCTCATGTGTGCTTGGCATAGCCTGGGATCTGTGCGGGGTGAGGGGTGGAGGGCGGTAATTGAAGGGAGGGGTGGGGTTTGTGGTTCTTCCAGCTGCCAGGGAGGCTCGTGCTGCTGGGAATCACGCAGTGGACTAGGGTGGGAGGTGAGGGGGGCGCTGAACAGGATGGAACGGGGCAGGTGGAAAGGAAAACAAATGAGGAAAACCTCTCTCCCCTCATTTCCATTAGGAATATGGTGACTTCAGGCCTCCAGAGTTGTGGGATGGCTGGTTAGTCTCAAAGAGTTGTAATCAAAGTGTTAGTTGTGTCTGACTCTGCAACCCCGTGGACCGTAGCCCACCAGGCTCCTCTTTCCATGGATTTCTCCAGGCAGAAATACCGGAGTGGGTTGCCATTTCCTCCTCCAGGGGATCTTTCCGACCCAGGGATTAAACATGGATCTCCTGCATTACAGGCAGATTCTTTGCTTGTAATGAGCCCTGGTGGTCTTCCAGTTCCCGTGGTGAATTCAGAGTTTATTTCCTGCAACTTTTACTCAGAATCACATGGTTCCTGTTGCCACTGGAATGTCGTCCCTTTATAATTCTGGGTAGAAGCTTGAGTCACTCTGCCTCCTGGATTCACAATTTCCTCATTCATTGCTTCATTCATGAATTAGCTGTGAGCTCTATTCTCCACTGATGAAACATTTGACCCTTCACATTCCCATGCCTCAGTTTCCTTACCTGTAAAATGGGAATATGAATTAGTTACCACCTAGGGTTGTTGTATGGGTTAAATGATGTAATGTGCTTACCTAGCATGGTGCCTGGCTGTCTAAGTCCTCAGTAGATGTTTAGTGTGTGTTATTACTTTTACCATATCAGTCCACAGACACTGATTAAGGACCACGGGCACTGTTCTGGGCTCTGGAGAGTGGAAGTTGGAGGAGACGAGACGCTGCTTGTATTCTGGTGGGAGAGGAAATCAGGCAGCAGTGGTCCAGGATTGGTGGGCAGTACTGGGAAAGAGGTGGGCATGAGCTGCCATGGCAGGGGCGGGAGGCACCCACCTGAAGCCAGTGGGGCAGAGAGGGCTTCTGCGGGAAGTGCCTCTCAAGGGAGACCTAAAGGATAGATGTAGAGGGGATAGTCTCCCTGCCAGAGGGAAGAGCAGTGCAAAGACATGAAAACACCCAGAAGGTTTCCCTGAACTGAGCGCAGACCTAAGGGCCTGGAGCATAGATAGGGCTGCTGGGTGGGCAGCTGCAGGAGAGGGGGCTGGAAAGTGAAGTCTGGGCCCTGAAGAAGTGCTCTGGGAGGGAGATAAAAGGCTGGGATTTGCTGCTGAAGGTCAGAGGGAAATACTTAATGGGTTTTTAGTAGGGAAGTGGTGCGGCCTGATTGAATGGCTCTGGGCGGAGGGTGAGTTGGGTGGATGAGAACCTGGTCAGGAAGACACCACAGCAGCGTTAACAGGGCCCTGAAGGGAGGAAGAACTGGGACGCGGCCAAGCAGAGGGAGAGCCGGGTGCTTCTTAGAGATTTGGAAGCTAGAATCTCTAAGCTTGGAAAGAACAGGACCCAGCAGGAGTTGGGGAATGTAGCCCCACCCTACACACCACCAGGTTCATGCCTTCAGTGACCCATGAATGATCCTTCCCAGAAATGAAGCTGCTGTGTCCTGTTATGGACCTGCTGCCATATTTGAGGTGGCGCAGTCAGGTGGACGCGATCAAGAGGCATTTGGGGACTTCCCTGGCGCTGATGGTAAAGAACCTGCCTGCCAGTGCAGGAGACATAAGAGACGTGGGTTCGATACCTGGGCCAGGACGGTCCCCTGGAGGAGGGCATGGCAACCCACTCCAGTATTCTTGCCTGGAGAATCCCGCGGACAGAAGAGCCTGGCAGGCTACAGTCCGCAGGGTCGCAGAGTCAGACGTGATTGAAGCAACTTAGCACGCATGCACTGGTGACGCAGTGGATAAGAATCCACCTGCCAGCGCAGGGGCCGTGGGTTTGATCCCTGGTCTGGGAAAATTCCACATGCCTCGGAGCAGCTAAGCCTGTGTGCCCCAACTATTAAACCCCTGTGCCTCGCAACAAAAGAAGCCGCCACAATGAGAGACCCTGTGCACTGCAACTAGAGAAAGCCCATGTGCAACAACAGAGAGCCAGCACAGCCGTAAGTAAATAAACACAGCAGTGTGTACACGTCAAAAATTTTTTTAATAAATTTAAAAACAAATTTTTTTAAGAGACATTTGGGCCTCCCCTCTCCTCAGTCACCATTCCTGTCCATACACACTGTCCTGTTGGGCGCTGAAGCCGGCGGGATGGGCCCCTTTGGGATGAGAATCACGGATGGAAACTGTCAGAGTGAGCAGTATTCACCTGGCGCTTTGCCGTTTCCAGCGCACTTTCCCTGGGGATGGAGCAGGAGGCCCAGCGGAGACGAGCATCCCCACTTCACAGATGGGCAAACAGCGACACTGAGAGACCTACCTGTGCCTCTGTGGCAGGGTCTGGATTCCGGTTGAAGAACGTCTGGCTCCAAAGCCAGTGCTCTTCCCACTGGCCCAGGAGTTGCTTGACACATGGTAGCCCTGCACTGAGACCCAGAGACCTGGTTCCTTTGCACAACGTGGCCTCAGCTTTGCTCTGTGGTCTGAGTCAAGTCACTTAACCTTGCTCTGAGCTTGAGTCAGTGACTCTGACAAATACAGAGCTTGGAGTGGAGAGCCAAGGCAATCCCTTCCACGTGGACCAGCTGGGTCTTAGGGCTGAAGGCGCCCTGAGCCCACAGTTGTGCCAGGGTGAACCTTGGAAGGGTTAGTTACAGCCCTGGACCCTAGCCTCCACCCAGAAACTTAGGGAAAGATATACGATCAGAGAGCCCTTGACTGCACCCTGGGAAGCCAAGATGAACCGCCCGTGGAGAGTGTGATTGAAATCCGCAGACATCGCCGTTCACCAGTAGGGCGGCGCCATCCTCTAGGCTCACCCACTACTCAAACGCTACTCCTTGGGCCCTCTTTGCCCTTCCCGGGCTCTTCTGTAAGGTTTTAGGCTGAATAGATCACCCTTGTTCCACTGTTTTGCCGCAGGTCCCCAGGGATGGTACCAAAGTGGGAATGAAGTACCTTTTGTGGAATGAATCGAAAACAGAATTACTCACCTGCCCTGGCTTTTATGTCCACCGGGACCCCACTGAGTGGGGTCTTCACTCCCCAGAGGGACCCATTCTTTTCCTCCTGGACATCATTTTTCCCTTGGGAGACTGACTCTGGATTCTGCAGTTAACAATCACAGAAAATCCAAAAGAATTATTATTTTTTTTTTTTAAGAGAAGAATAAAAGCCCTCTCCCAGAGGCCACCTATGTCAGGCTCTTCTCTGGGTGGGTAGAGAGACCACGAGGCTCAGCTTGGCTTCCTCTGCACTTGTGGGAAGCGTGTCTGACTTTCTGGGAGTCTGGGTGGTCTTCCCAGCTCTGCCAAGCAGAAAGAAGACTGAACTTTCCCCAGGATCCATACCTGGGGCTAGAGACCACTTCTTTTCATTCCTTCACCCTCTCAGCTTAACACGCAGTTTAAACAGAGGAGTCTAAGGAACACAGTCTCTCCAGTGGCCACATGGATGACTCTGGAATTAGGCCACTGCTATCAATTTTATTTGGCGATCCCAGTTGGATCTCCAAATTACACCTGTAATTTGGTGCACTCCATGTATTGCAGAATCTGTCAGAGAAATCCTATAATTATTTTTTAAGTGACAGAGTTTTAAGGAATAGCTAAATAAATGGAGCTAAATTTAGACCACTATCTCTGTACAATGGAACGAGGCAGGATTCGGAGATGTGATCAGTCACTGGAAGAAGGAGAATTTTGTCACTATCCAAGAGGTGGCAGCAAAAATTACCTCAATTAACTTAACAAGAAGCCCGTCCTCCTCTGCCAGCCCGCCCAGGAGCCCTGGCACTCACCTTGCCCCGCCTCTGCCAGGATTCTGTGCCTCCCTTACCGAGCTGTCCCGGGCTCCATCTGCTGCTCCCGTCTGGGGCTGATGCCCAGGCCCCGATCACGTCCTGCCTCCTCCCCAAGAGCCTCCAGCTCAGCATTCCAGAAGGAACAGGGTCAGGAGTTCACGCCTCAAAGAAATCTCAGCACAGATCAGTGCCTCACAGGGAGGCCAGAGGGAAAATCAAGGGCCTGTTTTCATCCTGTGCAAACTCCATGGGAAACGAGATTTTTCCACAAACTCTAAAATGGAAGATCTCAGGAGAAACTGGATACATACCTTCTCTATTTGTCTAAGCTTTTTTTTTTTTTTTGGCTCTGCCACGGGTCATATGGGACCTTAATTCCCCGAACAAGGATCAAACTGTGCCCCCTGCATTGGAGGCACAGGGTCTTAACCACTGGGCCACCAAGGAAGTCCCTAGGCTTTTATTTTTGAGACTCTCCTCTGTGCTAAATGTTCATGGATGACTGAATGAGTGAACATGAATAGATAGGTGCAATAGGTGCATGAATAGATTAATAATATATTTATTTAGCTCTTACTAGGATACATATGGGAGAAGGCAATGGCAGCCCACTCCAGTACTCTTGCCTGGAAAATCCCATGGACGGAGGAGTCTGGTAGGCTGCCGTCCACGGGGTTACTAAGAGTTGGATATGACTGAGTGACTTCACTTTCACTTTTCACTTTGATATACTGGAGAAGGAAATGGCAACCCACTCCAGTGTTCTTCCCTGGAGAATCCCAGGGATGGCGGAGCCTGGTGGGCTGCTGTCTATGGGGTCGCACAGAGTCAGACATGACTGAAGCGACTTAGCAGCAGCAGCAGCAGCAGGATACACATCCTTCTAGGTTCTGGGCTTCCATTTGTGAACAAAACAGAAGGCCCTGCCTGCTTGTCGCTCACATTCTAATGGAGGTAAGATAATAAACAGGATAAGCGGGGAAGGTGTGTGGTTGGATAGAGGGTAGTGAGTGCCAAGGAGAAAGATAAAGCAGGATGAAGGAGGAAAGGGGTGATGAGGGCTGTGACAGCTTTGCAGCTGTGATAGCCAGAGATGTCCTTGCTGACAAAGCCTCTTTTGGGAAGGGACCTGAGGAAGAAGCCCTGTTGCTCTATGGAGGACGCAAGGACGCACGTTCCAGGCCGAGGGAATAATGGGTTAAAAGACCCGTGGGAAATGTTAAGAAGGCTGTTGGAGACATGGAATGACAATTATGGGCAGGAGGTATTGGAGAAGTGAAATATCTCAAACAAATATTTACTATTGAAGTTGCAGTTGTTTAAGCCAGGGATCAGCAAACGAGGTGTTTTTGTGCAGCCTGTGAGCTGGGAATGGTTTTTACATTTTTAAGTGGTTGGAAAGAAAAATCAAGAGGAGAACATTTTGTGACACGTTGAAAACTATATGAAATTCAGATTCTGGAGCCCATAAATCAAGCTGTGTCTATTCATGTACGTACTGTCGGTGGCTGCTTGCTTTTGCATACAGAGGCAGGGCTAAACAGTTATGACAGAGAATGTATGGCCCAGGGAGTTCAAAATATTGCCTATCTGTCCCTATACAGAAACGTTCACCAAGTGGTGGTCTAGGCAGTATGGGAGGGTGGTTAAATCGTAGCTGTGGGGTCAGCAGCCCCAGTTCCAGGCTTGAGGTCACCTATAGTTTTGGGTACTTGGAAACTTTTTTTTTTTTTTCATACCTAAAATGGGGACAAAAGTACCACCCTCTTGGTATAGTGTGAAAATTAAATGAAATAAAGAATGTGAAGTCTATAGCAAGTGCTAGGTATTCATAGCCGTTATAATGATTACATAGTGCAGGTAGGGTAGGGGTGGGGCCCTCACGATGGGATTAGCTCCCTTATAAGAAGAGACCCCAGAGCGCTTGCTCTCTCCTCACCATGTTTGGATACAGCAAAAAGGCAAGAAGCCAGGGAAAGGGTTCTCACCAGAGCCTGATCATGCAGGCACCTTGATCTTTGACTTCCCAGCCTCCCAAACTGTAAGAATTAACTACGCACTGCTCAGGCCTCCCAGTCTCTTGCATTATCTTATGGCAGCCCAAGCAGGCTAAGACAGAGAGGAGCGGCCATCTTTACCTGGGGAGCTGGAGATACGGCCGTTGACCGTATGACTTCTCAAGGGGGAATCAGATTTCCCCAGGAAAGGAAGGAGGGAAAAGACTTTCTTGGCAGAGGAATATAATATGAAAAGCATTGGTGGTCTTGAACGAGATGGGGTGTTTAGGGAGCAAGGAAAATTCCTGGCACCGGGCACAGACCTGTGGTGGATGTGGGAGAAGACTGTAGGATTTGGGGGGAACTGAGGTTGGAGAAGCACAGTTGTGAGAGGCCTTACATCCCATCCTCAGGGTGACTGGATTTGTTAAGTTTTGCCATTTGGCTTTTGAAGTGTTCCTCTCTCCACCCCTCAAGGAGTGANAGTCGGATATGACTGAGTGACTTCACTTTCACTTTTCACTTTCATGCATTGGAGAAGGAAATGGCAACCCACTCCAGTGTTCCTGCCTGGAGAATCCCAGGGATGGCGGGGCCCGGTGGGCTGCCATCTATGGGGTCGCACAGAGTCGGACACGACTGAAGCGACTTAGTAGCAGCAGCAATGTGGGAAACCACTTTATGTGTTTCCTTATCAGAGATCTGAAGTCGAGAAAAACCTCCTGTAGTCATTTTATATGGGCTAAGTTTAAAATCCCCTTTAGGGTCATCCTGGTCCTTAGAAGGGCTAGAGGAAAGAGGCAGACCCAGTTTTCTGAAGTCTCTGGGCACAACCTAGCCAAGTGTTCTGTTCAGAACATGATTTGCTTCTTTTAACACGCCTGGGGACTGGGCCCTCCAGGAAGAATGGAGGCAGTAGTTAATACCCAGAGCTGGGGAAAACTCTTGGGTGAGCTTGGCTGTGAGGGAAGGTCCATTATCACCCTGTAAGTTATCTGGTAATCCATCTCAGAATTCTCTCTCTAAATGCTCAACGTCACTCGTTATCAGAGAAATGCAAATCAAAACCACAATGAGGTAGCATCTCAAGCTGGTCAGAATGGCTGCTATCAAAAAGCCTACAAACAAATGCTAGAGAGGGTGTGAAGAAAAGGGAACCCTCTTACACTCACTGTTGGTGGGAATGCAAACTAGTACAGCCACTATGGAGAACAGTGTCAATTCAGTTCATTCGCTCAGTCGTGTCTGACTCTTTGTGGCCCGATGGCCTGCAGCACACCAGGCCTCCCTGTCCTTCACTATCGCCCAGAGTTTGCGCAAACTCATGTGCGTCTAGCAGGTGTTGCAGTGGGCACTTCCCTCTGCTACACAGGGGTGTTTGTGTCCAGTCCGTCTGCCAGTCTTCCCCTGGATGGGTTCCCCAATCTTGTGTGGGCTGAGTTAGGGGTGGAGGAATGGGGTGGCTTCCTGAGTCACTGTAGCAACAAAGCTCGCAAGCCCTGGTGACATTTTAAAGTTTGGGACAATCCCTTACACAGAACACCTGAGTAAACCAGTTTGAATAGAGAGAGTCCTGCCCTTAGCGGGAGGATAAGTGGAAGTGCTTAATCGTTTTCCATTACTTGGCCTGGGGAGTGAGAAGCTTGTTATCTTTTTCTCAGCCACCCTGAGAGGCCTCTTCCAATCCCCATGGTTAAGTCACTTGAGTTCTTCAGGGTGTAAGATGGCATCACTGGGGAGGGTGGGCTGTTGAGTCTGAGAGCTGCAGCTTGTAAAGCTTGCTTTTTTTTTTTTTGAATATTTATTGATTTGGCAGCTCTGGGTCTTATTTTCAACATATAGAATTCTTTTTTTTTCTTTAGTTGTATCATGTGGAGTCTTTAATTGCAGCGTGTGAACTCTTAGATGCAGCATGTGGGATCTAGTTCCCTGAACAAGTATTGAACCTGGGCCCCCTGCATTGGGAGCGTGGAGTCTTAGCCACTGGGCCAAGTCCCAAGGGAAGTCCCAGCCTGGCTGTTCTTGGGCTGTTGTCCCAGCATCCTTGTTGACCAGGGGTTTTCCTCTTGTAAGGGATGTGTGGCCCCTTGGGTGACCCCTGCAGTGAATGACTGCAACCTCCTTTGGAAGCGGAACCACTTCTAGAATTCTAGAATTTCCACCTGGTGTCTTACAGGGGGCCCTTTGGCTATTAGTAACCCCCTTCCTTTCCATATGGCAGTATGGACATGAAGCACCAGGAATCCATTCTTGGAATCAGCATATATGTTGATTCGTAATTTCTTTCCTAACTGGAGTGCTCAGGCCAGGGTGATCAATTCAGTCTTTGGGGCAGAAATGTGAGAGGGCAGAACTCCAGACTCAACAACTGTCTGCATGCTGACTGTGGCATAGCTGGTCTTTCTTACCCCTTCTTGTATGAAACTGCTTCCCTCAGTGAACCATTCTGCATTGGGATTGGTCAGGGGCTCATCCCTGAGGTTGGGTCTTCTGGAGTAAACTTGTTCAGTAGCCTTCGCACAGGAGTGAACAAGGGACCCTGGGGGTGAGGGGGGTTAGGCATTAGAGGGGCTGGGTTCAGGCCTTGACAAAGCTTAAGAGTTAAGCCTGGGGCATCAAGTAGGAGGACTTGGCGATGTTGATGACAATTACATGGAAAAAGTTCTCTTCAGGTTGTGGCCTTTATGATGATTAGCATAATAGAGTTGAATCAATGGGGCAAAAATCAGCCGGGAACTCAGGGTAACACTGTCTTAGCCAAAAGGTCATTCTGTTTTTTTCTGTACCATCTTATGGAGAAACCTCAATGAATTTTTTGGCCTACCCAGTAGAAGTCTTGATATCCTTGTATGTGAAACAGAGATGACAAAATTGGCAGGTGGGCTTGAGGACCAGTAGACAGCCTAAGAAGTGGGGATGGGGGTGAGAAAAGGAGGAGACTCCACTCCTAACCATCTGTGCTCTATTTATCCACTATTTTCCATGACAGAATTCTGTGAATGTTCATGTCACAGAATAAAAATTCAGTCATGTTCATCAAGTTCCAAGTTCTATGGCCAACCTCCTGCCCCAGGATGCCTCAAACATTTTGGCACCTGGATTAGCTCCAAAAGCCCATCTGGGTGCAGTCCCCTCCCTGACCTGCACCTGAAAAGGCAGCGGATGGGCAGAGACCTGGACCCACGCGGTGTGGATTAGGGTTCCCTCTTCTCTTTGCTCTTTGGTGACCCTTATCCTCTTCTGGCCTCCGTAACCGTTCCTTAAGCAGCATCTCCCCTTCCAAGGTGCCCCGCAGCCTTCAGGCTGATGTCCTGCAGGGGTCAGAGAACACAGAGGTACGGCTTCCTTGCTACCCGGGCCCCTGAGAGCCGGAGGCCTGCAGAGTCTCCGATGGGCCCAGGCCTGCAGCTGCAGTGCTCCAAACAGCCCCCTGGAGTAGGTTCTTTCAGCTTCAAGGAGAGGTCAGCATTTTGATCTCATGTTTTCACACGTCTTAAATGGATTTCAGAGGCACTGGTTCGGCCTCTGCTCCACTCTTTAAACAATGTGGTGAAGCCGCTGTAGCGTAGCTAGAGGCTGCATTCCTCCTGCATTGTGATGTGGTTTTTGGAAGTCATGCATGCAGTTAGCTAAACCAAACTAAGCTGCTTCATTAATGGGAACAAACTCGAGAGGGAAATTGTGAATAGAAAGGAGGCAAGTTTGCTTTCCACCCCTAATTCAAAAAGCCAGATAATTGAGTGGGCGGAGAAAGGAAGTGTCCCTTCTGATTCCAAGAGCCGACTCTCTCTCTCCTTTTCCTTTCTTTAGGGGTGTGTGTGTGTGTGTTGGAGGGCGGGTGGGCTCCCTGGTGGCTCAGCAGTAAAGAATCTGCCTGCCAATGCAGGAGACGCAGGCTCGATTCCCAGGTCAGGAAGATCCCCTGGAGAAGGGAATGGCAACCCACTTTGGTATTCTTGCCTTAAGAATCCCATGGACAGAGGAGCCTGGTGGGCTACAGTCCATGAGGTAGCAAAGAGCTGGACGTGACTGTGAGTAAACAGCAACAATGTGGGGGCCGGGGGTGGGTATTCAGGGAAGTTCTTGGAGAAGGTCTAAGGATCCTCTGAGTAAAGACCCTGGATCCACCGAGTAAGCTTTTTCCCTATCGTACAGAGAACATAACTGTTTCCAGTCCTGTTCAGCTTCCTTCTGTCTCTGTTCTCTTCTATCTGGTCCTCAAATACAGCTCCAAATCCTAACCTCTCTGTGGACTCGCCACCCGCCCCCGCTTCGGTATTAGGCCTCCAAGCCTAGGTTCTAGGTTCTGCTCAGTGGCCCCTGCGCCTCCCACCCGCACGTGCAGATAGCACATTCCCTTTCCTTTTCCTTCTCCGCCCAGGGATAGAAAGAGCCCGTCTTCTTTGCAAAGTCGTTTCCTCTACTGTGTCCTGGATCTCATCATGAGCTTGCTTCACAGTTCCCCTGCAGCTGCCATAACTCAGTGTAACGCACACATCCCAATCACTCGAACTCCAAAAAGAAGTCTTCCCTCAAACCTCTCTCGATGGTTCTCATCCTCACTCTTGCTGCGTGCTTCCGCCCATACGCATCTCAACACAGTCATCTACCCGGCTTGGCACAGCCACACATCCCCACCGCAGCCGCCACGACCACTGCCAACTCTTCTGGCTTCTGCTCCCCCATTCCCCAGCTGCCAGCACGGCTGTCTAACCTTCAGACCCGGTAGACCTCCCCATCCATTTTCTATTCCGCTCTGGACAAGAGAGGAGGAGGATGGCCTAAGAGAGCTCTTAAGGAGCTGGGGGGCTGGGGTTGGTTCTCTGATGCTTCCTCCACTGGAGCCTAGAGTTTCAGACAAAGATATTTTTCATCTACCAAGCTGCATATTTTTACTTATTTAAAAAAGCAATCTCAAGCTCTGAAGGAAAATGTAACATTGATGCCAAATCAGATGAGAGCTAACACTTGGTATCAACAGGAATATATTTGAATTTAAAAAGGCTAGCTGCATCTAGCATCTGACAGCAATGTGTCTCAGAGACTTTTGTCAGAGTTGGGGGTGGGGAAGAAAGGCGAAGACTCTCCCATAAATGTTTATTAAGACAGGGGACAGGTGATAAGTAGGGTGACCGTCTATGACTTGTAGGAATTCAGGGAAGGAGAAGGCTTCACATCAGAAGTTACACTTAGGCTGAGTCATAAAGGGGTAGGTAATTTCCAGTAAAGAAAAGTTCGATACTGAAGGCAGAGGGAAGGTTATGTGCTGGGCAGGATTTTTGGAGAAAAAACAGACACTTCCAGGAAATGATGAGCACAGTACTTTGAAGGATCTTATTATAGTCCCTACCATCTAGTATTGTTCCCTATCAGACCCTTTGGCCCTGAAATTTGGATAGTTACAAAGAAACAGCGTATCCTGTAGGAATCTTTGTAATGCCTAGGGATGAAGACTCACCAAATGTATGTGTACTTAGCCACTCAGTCATGTCTGACTTTGCGACCCCATGGACTGTAGCCCACCAGGCTCCACTCCATGGTTCTCCAGGCAAGAATACTGGAGTGGGTTGCTATTTCCCTCTCCAGGGGATCTTTCCTGGGTTCGAACCTGGGTCTGCTGCATTGCAGGCAGATTCTTTACTGTCTGAGCCAACTGAGTAACCAATTCCTCATATGCCTCCCTAAACCAAATTGTGTGCTTTTGAATATAGACAACGTATTCAGTCAAGGCTATCTTTCCCCTCAAGTTGCCAGCAGCCACAGAGGTGGGGCAAAGCCTTCCCAAAAGGAGCCTAACAGCCCTGCGCGTCCTAACACCTTCAGTGGCAGGCATTTCTCTCACATTGCATCTCTGTCCTCACCATTTCTGAGCTCTTGGGAGACAAGTGCCACGTCTGTTTTGTTTGTGGCTACCCAGTGGCTAGCACCAAACATTTGCTCAAAACTACAGGTGAAGTGCATGGGTGATGGGACCAGCATCCCATGCTTTCCTTCTTAAAAAAAAAGAAAATGTGACCACTCTTGGTCTTAGTTATGGCATGTAAACTTTAGCAGCATGTGGGACTAGTTCCTTGACCAGGGGCTCCCTGCATTGGGAGCATGGAGTCTTAGCCACTGGATAACCAGGGAAATCCCCATTCTGTGCTTCCTATTCAATAGAGGGTGTCTATCTTCCCTTGTTTCCAAAGGAACGCTTCTGTGAGTTCGTGATTACTGTAGAGGTTGCCAGCTTGAGTCTTTCCTGGGCACATTGGTAGACAAACCGCACACTTTCTAGCCCCTTTGGGTAGGTGGGGTCAGTTGTATGACCAGGGCTAGCCCAGGAAGCAAGACTGGAAATGTGTGCTACTTCCTGGATGAGGCATTTGAGTGGGTAGACCACCTCCAAGCTCTCAGCAATGACCAGGATTCATGGGTTGAGATGGCGGCAACATCAGATGGAGGAGCTTGGATTCCTGAGACACTAGCTGGAAAGGCATTCCCACTGACCCTCACTGGAAATTTGTGTTAAAAACTAACAACTCTATAGAGCTAAGCAGTTGTCTTGTTACAGATCCTACCATGATTAATTTTTCAGTATATTCTACTTCCTCTACATAAAACCAAGTTGGAGTATGGATTAGACATGAACTTAATAAAAACAATGTTTATTAAATATTTGATGGAGGCCACGAATGGGCTTCCCTCATAGCTCAATTGGTAAAGCATCCACCTGCAATGTAGGAGACCCCGGTTTGATTCCTGGGTCAGGAAGATCCCCTGGAGAAGGGATATGCTACCCACTCCAGTATTCTTGAGCTTCCCTTGTGGCTCAGCTGGTAAAGAATCCTCCTGCAATGTGAGAGACCTGNCTCCGTCCATGGGATTTTCCAGGCAAGAGTACTGGAGTGGGGTGCCATTACCTTCTCTGTACTATTACATGATGTTATAATTTATTCCTAAGGTAAGGTTGTCAGATTTAGCTCTGTAAAATATGAGCTTCAGCTAAACAATATATACTTTTTACTAAATATAAATAAGCATGGGATATAATTATATTAAAAATTACTCATTGTTTATCTGAAATTCCAATTTGACTGGGTGTCTTATATTTTTATCCAGCAACCTTACCCTAAAATAAAACCTCAAGTTCATTTAAAATACCTACCAGGAAGATCTGGTGGTAGAGAAAGGGAATAGGGCCTTAGGACCAAACCAAAATGTCCTTAAACGGATCATTCCCACAGCACTTGTCCCATTCTGCCTGCTTTCTATGTAACCCTTTAGCTGTTACCCTCATTGCTCAACAAGTTACAGGAGCAGTGGGGAGTGATTCATTTTATTTCCTGCCTGGTGCTTGGAACACCAAAAGGNAACGGATCATTCCCACAGCACTTGTCCCATTCTGCCTGCTTTCTATGTAACCCTTTAGCTGTTACCCTCATTGCTCAACAAGTTACAGGAGCAGTGGGGAGTGATTCATTTTATTTCCTGCCTGGTGCTTGGAACACCAAAAGGATTCAGCAGGTTTGTCTTGTTCTGTTTTGGTTTCTGGGAACGAAACAGAACCACTGCTTTCCTGACGTATGCTTAAAAGTTGGTTTACAAACATGTTTTTCACAGAAAACTTGAAGAAAGCAAAAATGCAAATGGGGAAAAAGTCATTCTAATGCTACTATTCAAAGAAAAGCAATATTAATATTTGTATAGTTCACCAGTCAAATGAGAACTAAATCATTTTTCTATAGCACAATTTTAATGGATATATAATATCTATGTAACCATTTTCACTGTTTTTTCCAGTGTTCAGTTCAGTTCAGTCGCTCAGTTGTGTCCGACTCTTTGCGACCCCATGAATCAGAGCACGCCAGGCCTCCCTGTTCATCACCATCTCCCGGAGTTCACTCAGACTCACANCAAAGACTCTGAGATTCTAGAAGGAAATCCCCTTCATCTCCTACTTCTCCTCTGTACACACACACCCATACACAAGAACTTTCAGCCATGGCAACAGGGCTCTCACTTCCTGCCTAGAAGAGATAAGCTTTGTAGCATGACTGATGGAAAAAGAACAGAAAACGATGTGGAGCAATCCAAGGAAAGATTTTACTGGCTGGGATCCTCAGAGACTGTGAAAGGATCCTAAGAGGCAATTTCTAGGTCTGGGATATTTGTAAGTTGGAGATTGTACATCATAACTATGTACAGTTCTGATTCTGTTCAAGACGTGGACCTGTACTCACAGAAAACATCCATTCCTTTCTGCCCGAAGAAGTGACGGCAGACTCTCTGGCCCACAGATACCTTTTGCTTTGATTATAGGATGCTTTTTTTTAAACTGTGCCAATATTCTTAGATTTTGATTCTTAGGAAATATTTAGATTCTTAGGAAATTCTACATAAATATAAAAATGTCTGACTTTTGTGGAAAAAATCATGAAATCCTGTAATACCATACACCAATGCTGATTTGAGAAATTACCTGGAATTGCCCTGAGCCTTTGCCCTGTGAGGCACCCTCAGTTAGTCCCGCTCCCCACGGTCCCCTGTGTCCCACAGACTGAAACCAAATGTCAGAAGACTTCTAATTTCACATTTGCACAGCTGGGGGCTTTTCTACATCTGTTTTCTTGCTATTGCCTTTCTGATCCCAAGATAGTACCGTTCATCATCTACCTGGCCCCTGTGGGTAGTTGAGGTACTCACTACAGACAGGCTTTCAAACCCAAGCCCTGGATTAGCAACTGCGAGAGGAAGACTCCCCAGTCTACAGCTCCAGACTCGTGTGGCCACTGTCTCTTAAACATCTCCACCTCGCTAACCCCACAGATTAGATTCAATAAGCCTAAAACGTATTTTCCCATAAACTTTCCCTCCCTTCCTTCTCTCGCTCTCTCTTTGAATGACACCACGAACCAGCCAGTCAAGCAATCCAGAGACCCCAGAGTTACCCTCAACACCTTCTCTCACGGCCTGCACTCACTCAGTAACCAATTCCAGCACGTGGGACCCCCTGGCATTGCTCCGACCCCTCCCCTCCACTCCTGTTTATACTTGCTTAAACCAGGCCTCCGTCACGTCCCACTGGTTCTACGGCCAACAGTATCCCAAGACCCTTCCCACCTCCAGGCTCATCCCCTCATCAGACACTCAAGTGATCACAGAGCAAGTCCAGGCAAACACAGCCTAACTCCTTCACCCCTTCCCTAATGTCCCAGTGGGCCCTGCCGCCCAGCACAGGTTAAACAGCCAGTCTGGACCCCCACGCTGAACCCTGCCCTCAGCACCCCCTCCTCACACCCTCTCCCACCCTAAACCACCTGCCATCTTTCATTTTCTTGCTAAATGCCTGCCCCCATATTTTTTTTTTNCGTTGGTAGCTTGATAGGGATTGCATTGAATCTATAGATTGCTTTGAGTTATATACTAATTTTCGCTATATTGATTCTTCTGATCCATGAACACAGTATATTCTCCATCTATTAGTGTCCTCTTTGATTTCTTTCACCAGTGTTTTATAGTTTTCTGTATACATGTCTTTGGTTTCTTTAGGTAGATATATTCCTAAGTATTTTATTATTTTCCTTGCAATGGTGAATGAAATTGTTTCCTTAATTTCTCTTTCTATTTTCTCATTATTAGTGTATAGGAAAGCAAGGGATTTCTGTGTATTGATTTTATATCCTGCAACTTTACTCTATTCATTGATTAGCTCTAGTAATTTTCTGGTAGAGTCTTTAGAGTTTTCTATGTAGAGGATCATGTCATTTGCAAACAGTGAGAGTTTTACTTCTCCTTTTCCAATTTGGAATCCTTTTAATTGTTTTTCTGCTCTGATGTTGTGGCCAAAGATTCCAAAACTATGTTAAATAGTACTGGTGAAAGTGGGTACCCTTGTCTTCTTCCTGACTTTAGGGGAAATGCTTTTAATTTTCACCATTGAGGATAATGTTCGCTGTTAGTTTGTCATATATAGCTTTTATTATGTTGAGGTATGTTTCTTCTAGTCTTCCTTTCTGGAGAGTTTTTATCATAAATGGATGCTGAAATTTGTCAAAGCTTTCTCTGCATCTATTGAGATAATCATCTGATTTTCATTTTTCAATTTGTTAATGTGGTATATTACATTGATTAATTTGTAGATATTGAAGAATACTTGCATCCCTGAGATAAAGCCTACTTGGTAATTGAGTATGGTCTTTTTAATATGTTGTTGGATTCTGATTGCTAGAATTTTGTTAAAGATTTTTGCATCTATGTTCATCAGTTATATTGGCTTGTAGTTTTCTTTTTTTGTGGATCTTTGCCAGGTTTTGGATTACTGTGATACTGAATGGTTTGCCTTGGAAACGAACAGAGATCATTCTGTCATTTTTGAGATTGCATCCAAGTACTGCATTTCGGACTCTT
>SJYV01011536.1:0-12212 GCA_006410875.1 Neotragus pygmaeus | reverse complement strand
GATTTTAAGACCAAATCTTGAAGCACATCTGTGTTTAAAGGATAAGGAAGGAGTGGAGTCTGCAAATAGCAAGAGAGAGTGGACAAAGAGGAAAGAGCACACTAGGTGGGTGAGATGTCACAGAAGCTAAGGGAAGACTGAAGTCCAACCAACGGATTTAGCAACGTGGAGACCATTAGTGACCTGAGTGAGAGGAGTTTCAGTGTAGGAGAGGCATGGGAAAAGGGAACACACACAAAGAGGGGAATACAGCTTGGTGCTGGCTAGCTAGTAGTGAGCAGAGAATTCTTTTGGAAAGTTTGGTCATGGAGGAGAGGACTGAGGCAGAGTAGAAGCTGAAAGAGAATGGAGTTGAGAGACTTATTTTTTAAGCTGCTGGAAATACGATCAGTTTAAAGGTTGATGGGAAAGAATTCATTAGTCTTAAAGAGGTTGGCCATAAGCTGAATTTAGCCAGAATTTAAAACTCTTCATAAAATTCTTCACCCAAACACATCCTTTTACCTTTTGGTATTCTAAATAAATTTCCAACTATTAATCACTCTGCTACTTCTAGGTTTCACTGTGGTCTTGTTATCCTAGTGGGATTGCAAATTCCTGTAAAGCGGGATTCAAACTATTCTACTCCTTTATTCTGGGTAGGACTTAGTTCAGTTCCTTATGTAGCGATAATTCTCAACAGATATTATTTTTAGCACTCTCATTTGTTTATTCTTGGAAGAAATATTTAATGTCCACTATGCACTGGACATTATTTTAGTTGCTGAGGATATAAAGTTCATTAAACCAGGCATTCCTTTCCCCAAGGAGTTTATAATCTAGAAAGATAGTAAATAAACTAGTAATAGGAAAACAAAGTAAGTACAGAATGTAAGAGATATCCTGAGTAACTATGTATATTTACATATATGTATTTTTTTTCCCCATGAATTCTTTCCAGCATTGTGAATGAACAACCACAAGCAATTAGAGAGCTAAATGACTTCCTAAGGTGGGAAGAAAAAGATAGTTAAAAAAAAGGAAGTATTTTTGTCCCAGTGTAGGTTCTCCTTTGTTTTCCATTTCTAAAGTCATTGGTAATATGATGGCTGTGCTTTGGGGGTGTTGCATTGGTTGACTGTTACTTAGCTTTTGAGAAACTAACCAACTCTTCACATTTTCTCTTTCCCGTTACAGTAATTTGCCATCTTCCATGTATGAATGGAGGCCAGTGCAGTTCGAGGGACAAATGCCAGTGCCCTCCAAATTTCACAGGGAAGCTCTGTCAGATCCCAGTCCACGGGGCCAGCCTGCCTAAAGTGTATCAGCATTCCCAGCAGTCAGGCAAGGCGTTGGGAACACATGTCGTCCACTCAACACATACTTTGCCTCTGACAATGACCAGCCAGCAAGGAGTAAAAGGTAGGCTGACTGTTTTGATTTTGCCTATTCGTCAGAACTCTGTTAACACGCCAAACCTATATATAAAGAAGCCAAGTGCTTGCGGGGTTGGCATTGGAACAGAATATGGGCCCAGTTATATGGCGACAGTGCTTTCTCGGCCATAGAGAATGGTACCTAGGAAATAAGAAAATGGAGCCCATCTTTCTCTGGTGACACAGGACCAAGAGCTAATAAACGTACATGGTGCTCTTCTGGCAGGACCTGGGAAAGGGGAAGATGAACAAGATGGTGTTCTGACTCTTATGATCATTTATCATCTAGTAGATCACACGTTACCTGCTGTTGAATACCAAGTCTATTTTGTAGTCAAACAGCGCTTGGTTTTAGTTCTAGACAATCTGTAACCTCCTTGGGCTTCAGTTTATTCATCTGTAGAGGAAGATAAACTAGGTCACTTGGAGCTCAAATTCTATGACTAATTCATTCTTTCAACCTGGCACCTCTCACACATGCACAACTTTTTAAAAAGGGGTCAGAGAAGTGTTACTGGCTCTTATTCTTTAAAACCTGAATCTTAGCATCAGAAGATAAAATTCTGTGTGAAACCTGCAGAGAAAGAAAAGACTGATATAAAATGTTGCACTTAAAATATTTTGTGTGTGTGAAAAGAAGCACAAAAGTATGTACACACCAGGTTTAAGGGTAAGAGAACTATGTTTTGTGAAATTGTGTTATAAATCCTACAGTCTCTCTGATGGAAACTTTGTGAGAAATTAGAAAATAATCTAACTTTTGAGTCTTAATTACTTTTGTTTGATAAAATGTATGACCACAAGTAGCACAAATTTCATAGTTTTTTGGCTCTTCTGAAAAAAATGTTTCATGAATCCATTATTCTGAGAGGTTTAAATTTTGCTTTGTAAAAGTAGTTTTATTCTTTACAGTATATAAATTCAGATTTAATTTTTGAGTGTCCCCTTTTATTCTCAAGAGTTTTAATGGCTGTGCAGCAAAACTAGATCCACACTATACATCTTTTATTTATCCTATGTATAATATATATGTGGGCTTTCCCGGTGGCTTAGCGGTAGAGAGAATCTGCCTGCAGTGCAGGAGACATGGGTTTGATTCCTGGGATGGGAAGATCCCCTGGAGAAGGGAATGGCTACCCACTCCAGTATTCTTGCCTGGGAAATCCCGTGGACAGAGGACCTGGTGGGCTACAGTCCATGGGATCACAAAAGAGTTTGGCATGACTTAAACAACAAAACAACAGCATAATACATACGTACTTAAGTATATTTGTATGTATAAAATTTAGTTTCATGCTGATGAGCATGAAAATTTACTTTCATCGTGACATGCATGTTAATTATTTACAGCTGATAAGTTTTCCTCCCGATCTGTTTTAGTGAAATTTCCTCCTAACATAGTCAATATCCATGTGAAGCACCCTCCTGAGGCCTCGGTCCAGATACATCAGGTTTCAAGAGTTGATGGCCCAACAGGTCAGAAGGTTAAAGAAGCTCAACCGGGCCAGTCCCAAGTCCCTTACCAAAGCCTTCCTGTCCAGAAGACCCAGACGGTCCATTCCTCATACCAGCAAGTCATTCCTCATGTGTATCCGGTGGCTGCTAAGACCCAGCTGGGCCGGTGCTTCCAGGAAACCATTGGGTCACAGGTGAGCAGCACTGCCCAGCCCATTTTAGTGATGTGTTCTAGATAGTCTCTTTTAATAGGAAAGACAGCCTTGATGAAATGAGGTTTTTGTAGAAGGAATTGGCAACCTGTGGGCCTGTTACTATAAATAAAGATTTATTGGATACAGCCAGATCCATCATTTACATACTGTCTATGTCTGCTTTCATAGACATATAATCCTACTGACAGAAGGATTATATACTTTCAGTGAGGTCATATGATCTGAAATGCCTAAAATATGCTCTGCAAAGACCTGTACAGAAAGAGTTTGCCAACCTCTGCTATATAAGATACTGTAACCATTGTAAGATATTTGGAAGTATCCATAAGATAATAATATGTATTGAACTTCCAGAAATGCTGCAAGATGTCCATGATTGCCTGTTGGTAGTTTTTCAGTTACAGTGATCTATATTTAAAGCATGTGTCAGGCATGAGATATGGTACATGAGATATATTCTATAGAGATGTTTGAAAATTTTCATGCCTTTTTGCAATAGTTTGCTGGTTAGTGGATATATATAGTCAAGTTTTGGATCCATCAGACAATAATAATTTGTCATCTTTTATTTTCTTATAAAACTATATAACTAGAATAGCACTGTATATGTTGTTTCAAGTGTATTTTAAATATTGTATTTATGTGTAACTGTAGATCTGTATATCATTAAGTGAGAGAGAAGTTGAATTTTCTTTAAAACTCATCATTGAATGTGCATAGTAAAAGCAACAGAAAATTACTGGTTCCTCTACCATAGTTACCTGGTGCTTCCTGCTTTGGAATTATGTGATAATGACGTAGTTTTGTTCTGTGGTTCTTCTCCTGTCACTTGATTATGGTTTTAACCCCCCGTGAGAAGAATAGGTGAGATCTGTTTATCTACTATTACCTGAATATTCAAAAATTATGTGTGTCTGTGTGTGTGATATATGTTGATAGTAGAATCAATCATTCTTGCTTTTGAACCTGGGGAACACTTTTAGGTGCTGGGCAAGTCTATGGTTAGGTCATCGCCTTTCTTCCAGTTGTTTGGTTGCTATTGTGTCCGACTCTTTTGTGACCCCATGGACTGAAGCCTATTAAGCTCCTCTGTCCATGGAATTTCTCGGGCAAGAATATTGAGGTAGGCTGTCATTTTTTTCTCCAAGGTATCTTTCTGACCCAGGGATTGAACCTGTGTCTCCTGCATTGGCAGTGTTTCTTTACCACTAGCCACTGCTGCTGCTAAGTCGCTTCAGTAGTGTCCGACTCTGTGTGACCCCACAGATGGCAGCCCATTGGGCTCCGTCATCCCTGGGATTCTCCAGGCAAGAACACTGGAGTGGGTTGCCATTTCCTTCTCCAATGCATGAAAGTGAAAAGTGAAAGTGAAGTCGCTCAGTCGTGTCTGACTCAGCGACCCCATGGACTGCAGCCTACCAGGCTCCTCCATCCATGGGAGTTTCCAGGCAAGAGTACTGGAGTGGGATGCCATTGCCTTCTCCAACTGAGCCACTAGGGAAACCCTTTTCTCTAGAGGAAGAAGCAAAATTGGTTTGTAGACCAGAATGGAAAGAAGAGCCATGTAGAGTTGGTTAGAGCCATGGGCTCAGCACTTGGTGGCAAAGAACCAGCTTCCTTATTTGTAAAGTGGAAACAAGAGTATGGAGCTTGGTCAAGATTAGACTAGGCAAAGTGACATGCTCTGCAAATGTTACAGAACTATAAAAATACTACCTTAGAAAATGCTTACCTATTGAGAGAATCAAACGTAAAAATAGAGCAAGTGATTGCTTTTTTCATGTAACTTCACTAAGGCAGGGAAAGTTTAACCTCCCACTCAACCTTGGTCTGCCTGTAGAGCCTGAAATGCCTACTGAAAGGGGGGCTTTTTCTTCCTCAGTTGAAGACCAGGTTTAAACATGCTTTTTGCAGAAGGAATATCATCAAGTTACATTTAGCTTAGAAGTAAAGACTGGATTACTGTGTTAAAGGCAAGTTTTTACAGGGGCAGTGGGGCTGAAGTAAGCGTCATGCACTGCACAATTTGCTCCAGAAAAGCCTTGGAGGAGGAGGATGAATTTGGTGTCACTTGCATTGTTAGTCATTTCAGCTTAGGTCAATCACGGGAAAAAGCAGGTCCTTTTAAAATTCTATGCCCAGTATCTTTCTCCTTAGTTTCCAAATTGGAACACAGATGGTAAAAAGCAAGAAAATGAGATGTCAACAGACTTTATTATTCTTGTACATGTAATTGTAGGCAGACACTTGCTCACTGGAAAAAATATAAACAAATTATTTACTTTTAGGCCTAAGGTGGATTATACAATTCACATGAATTGAATAGTTGGTGGAATTATCCAAATAATTCAGACTCATTGGAATACATTTTTGCCTTATCTGGATATTTCTCTGACTTCCGATCTAAATGATCCAGACAGTGATCTCAATGCTTAATTCATTTTGCATGTGTAGTCAGTAATACACAGCTTCAAAATATTCTCAGAATACATTTTTTTCCTATTGGTGAGACATGTTGAATGCCTATGATTGTCCAGTTTGTGCAATTAGGATGATCCAGGCATTAAAAAATTACTGTCAAACTAGTCAATAGTATATAAGATGTATCCTACAAAGGTGTTTGGAAATATTTGTGCTTTCTTGCTATGGTTGTTTTGCAAATACAGCTATAGAGGGAGGTGTAAGTGGATTTTAAATGAATAGCAGAAAACCCTAATGAGTACTTAAAATTTTATTTATTATTTATTTAAAATAAATCCTAGTGTTTTGCTCAGTAGCAAGATTCTTATTCACTGTAGGTTACACCTACTGAGAACTTAATGTCATAATTAGTAAGCACCTATGTTTATGTATTGCCATTAGAGATCATATGCAAATTTTGGTAAAAATACTCTTGTTTCTGTAGCACATTCTAAAAATGAAGCAGTAAACTTGAGGTTGAAAATACAACATGAACTGTGATCGGTATATTCGAATGCATGGGACTTTCACAGAATAGAATTTTGGGACCTGTTTTGATGGTGGAGGAAAATGGATGATTGGTTAGGAAACAGCTCACAGAGAAGAGGAGAGAAATTAAATAGAAAAGAGAGAACACTGTAAGAAACAGGTAAGGAAGAAGCATCAGAAAAGACCAGAGAAGTAAACTAGAGTTTCTGGCAGATGTTGGCACAGATATGAAGTCTTTTAAACTTTAGGTGTAAGGCAAAATAAATGACTTGGTGTCAAATTAAAACTAGCATGATGCCCCTTTGATCAAATGATCAAATTCAGAATCATTAAAAGCAGGACAAGTGATATTATGTGCCTCCTAATGGGCTACAGTATGAAATGTATAGCAACACCTTAAAAAGATTCTTGCCAGAAATATACAGCAGAATCTAACTGAGCCTTTACACCTCACCTCCAGATTATAGGGCATACTGAAGGTGAAAAAACAAGCTGAAACTATCACATCAGAAAGATCGATAAATTGTTGCTTGGTTTCTTTGAAATATTCATATCATTAAACACACACACACACACTTTGGAACAGTCATATCATTAAACACACACACACACTCACATACACCCTCCCTCCCANCCCAGTACTCAGTAGTACAGAGGTTCAGTACTACAGAGTACTCAGTACTGTACAGAGTAGTACAGTAGTACTCTTGATTCCAGCATATAGGCCCTTAATCATCACACTGTATTTCCACAGGTGTCAAAGGAGAAATGAATGTACAAATGAGTGAACAGACAACCTAACATCTGAAAGTTGTGATCAGCACTCCTCCGGGAGAAATCTCTTTTCTTTTTCAGGATCTGTGGACTTGGACATGTGTGGTCTTTCCAGCCAGGGAAGTGGACTGGGGTTTTGGAACTGGGCAGACACAGCAGGGCAGCCACAGGCCAGCCACAGGGCCCCTTCCCCTGGGTCACCGGAAACCAACACTTCCCAGTCCCCAATTTAGAGCTGCCACTTCTCCATTCTTCCGTGGCTAAGCACCTTCTTTCTCCCCAGCCCCATGAGGCCCTCGGAGAAGGGAGGGCCTTTTGGAAGGGATCAGCAGGGGTAGGAGCTTTGTGGGCACTTGTCTTCCCAACACCCGGCAAATAAAAGGAGGAAGGGGTAAACCTGTGTTTATCCTTTAAAGATGCAACTAAAACTTTATCAAAAAAATAAGATGCTTTGAGGGAGGAACAAAGAGATGGCAAGAGATGAGATGAAGCAGGCCTGGTGAAAAGTTAAGGGTAGGACAGAGCTGGGGGATGTGTGGATATAAATTCTTTCCTCTGTGGTATGTTTAAAAATTTTTTTAATGTGGGGAGAAAGCCTTAGGCATCACTGTTGAATTTATCGACTGTCTCATATCCCCCAGAGGGTGGTTGCCCATCTCCCTACCCAGAGCCCAGTCCACATCCTGCACTACCAGCTTAGATGGCCCTGGCATGGGGCGTCAGAGACAGAAGAAAAAGTTTCAGAAACTGAGGCAGCAGGCTGGTTCTACAGACACACATATGGGTATAAACCACACTCAACCTGCAGGGTGACTGGGTTACCATTTCAGTCCTCAACTCACCCGTAAAGGCTGCAGTGGGCAAGACTGGGCGGGGGCTGTCTGAGATGACATGCAACCCCAACCCAGCAAGGAAACCACCACTGTCGTGGGGAAAGGGCCCGGCTGTCAACAGCCACATCCTGTACAGCTGCTGGGTTCCGCTATGGTGACATGCCAATCCTGAGACAAGCACTGCCGCTGTTTCATCAACCCAGGGGCTCACATAGCTTCAGTGACAGAAATAAGCCTTCCCCACAAGAGGCCTAGAGCCTGTCCTGCCTCCTGGAATCTCACCAAGCGGGGAGGGTGAGGGGTGATGCCACAGAAAGGGAACAGGCCTGACATGTGGATGCCTCCAGGGTGTGCGTCAAACTGAAGACTCAAGGGAAAGGTCCAAGAAAATTCGCAGCCCAGTCCCAGTGAAAATGCCACTGCCCATTACCACACATGCTGCGCGGCTGGGGACAGGAGGGCCACCGAGAGAATGGGGACTCAGAATGGGGACTTTAAAAGGAGTTGTGGCCTCTCTCCCAGACCTGTGGCATCACACTCTGCATTTCTGGCCAGTCAGTACAGGTGCCTCACGCCCATCAGAGGCAGGGAGCCCCTGCTTCAAGCACAAGTGTATTGTTAAAACAGGTCCTCCTTTAAAAATGAAAATGAAAGGTCTGAGGAAATAACTCTGATAAGAAAGAGCAGGGGGAAGATGAGCTTTGCCCAAGGCCCCTCCCTGTGGTGAGTTCATCATGGAACCTTCCCCTACCTGGGAGGCAAGGAGCTCAACTTCAGTAATCTGAGAGCCCAATCAAGCAGAGAGGCGAAGGCAGAGAAGCCAAGTGGTCCTGGTCTGCTAGGACCACCCTCTGAGCCCCAGCCCCTCTCCACCAGGTCTTACCCTGCTCCACCAGCTCTAGGCTTAGGTCCTAGACTTGGTCAGATTCAGCTTCCCAACCTGCAAAATAGGGTGACCTGCTCTTCAGGTCAGTGGCAGGAAGAGTGGGACCACCTGGTGGAGACTTTAAACCTGTGCCTGGGAGCTCAGGAATGCCCCCAGGAGGAGGCTTAATACCTCGCTCCCATCCCCCATCCTAAGTCCACAGTATCCAGGATTCCTGCACCTGCTACCCCCAGACTCAGACCCAAGTCTTCCCCAAGACCACGACACTCTGCCAAGACACCTTTATCTGCCATCCCCTGACTCCAACAGGATGTCCTGCATCCCTTCTCTGGGCCTGGAAGGCCGGCAAACACTTTGGGCTGGGACCATTTTCCAGATGAGGAAACTGAGGTCCACAGATCTGTTGAAGGCCCCAGGTACACACTGGCAGTGCCCACCAGACCTTTCTACCCAACTTGTGACATGCAGGCCAGATGGGGCAGCAAGGTGGCACAGCGTCAGAGGACGATAAGAGCTTCAGTCTACCCGTCTTCTAAGGATATTCCAAGAAACCACCAGCTGGCTCCAGAGACATTCCAGAGACATCCCCTAACCAATGCAAACCCAGCCTCTTCTCACATTCCTCACTACACCCTCTATCGCCTGGAGACCCCCAGACTCTCTAGCTGGGCCCCCAGTAGTCCTTGCCTACACATGGTGTTTAAGAGGCAAGTCCCACTTCCTGCATCCCCTGCTGAAAATCCTCACCGACACCCAGCTGCCCATGTATACCCTTCCTAGGCCTGGTTTCCATCCCACCCTCAACTCCCAGCTGTCCTTCCCTTCCAGCCCCACTCAGCCCTGGCACCTGGCCCTGCCCACTTGCAGCCCGACTCACACACTGGACACTGCATTCCCCCAGCCTTCCTCTGGCTGGACCCCTGCACCCCTCAATCTTTGGTGCATTTTTTTCTCTGCACCCTATATGAACTCATCTTTTTTTCACTATGTACAAATAAATCTCAAAGAAGAGGAAAAACAACAGGAAAAAAAAAAGGAATGGATTTGATGCAGGCAAGATACAAAACAAAAGCAAACCCTATAAACTCACTGGACAGTGGAGAGGCAGATCTGCCCATCCGGTGTGCATCCAAACTCCCCCGACTCACTCCCCAGCGCCAGGCAATGCTCTCTCCCACCCTCTAACACACAGTGGGTATATGGCCGGGCCTGCACACCCTGTCCTTCCAGCCCATGCCTCCCCCAGCCTGCCTGGCCAGTGGGGATAAGAACAATCCTTGCTTGTTAATCTTTTATCTGGAACCTTGGACCATAAGACCATCCCTCCTATCCTCCTTTCTGGAGCCAACCCAGCCCTCAAAGCCTGACCTCATCCACTGGGAGGTAAATAAGTTAACCTTTTATGCTGGCCATGGCTGCAGACAACAGGGACAATGAGGAGATGGGGGAAGCAGGCTCCTGGACTCGCCCACTGTGGGCCTGGGTCACTGTGGGACTGGAAAGTCACTTCCTTGTTCTGAGTCTCAGTATCCTCAAGTGGAAAGAGGAACCCACAGGAGGGATTTCTCAAAGAGAAATCAAAATGGATGAGGGGTACGGGTGCACAGGTACTCTATGGAGAGTCAACCGCCCCTCACTCCCACCCACAAGACCCCAGCAGCGGGGACAGCCAAGTGCAGGAGGCCCACGCCCTGGCTGTGTGTCCTGAAGCAGGCACAGGGTTCAGAACTACTACAGTTCTGGTCCTTGGCTCCAGTTCAGACCTGGGGCTCCCAGGCAGTCCACTGACAGCAGGTCAGCTCACACATGAGAAATGTACGTCCTCCTCCAGCACATGACCAGGTTAATTCCAATCCAGTAAGAGCACAGGCCCCATGCCCCCATCCCCTCCACTCTGAATCTCTCAGGGGAGAACACTGAGGCTCCAGAGAGCCTCTTTCATCCAGCAGCTCTGTGTGTACCCTGGTGGGAGACCAGAGCCAGGCCTCAGGGGCACAGAGGCCCTGTTTAGAGACCAATGCCCACCCACTCCCTCCAGGTTTTGGTCTTTTCGTGAAACGGGCCCAGGCTGGCTGTGGGGCTGGCCTGCAGGAGTGAAGCCAAGGGGACGCCCACAGAGCACGTCCTCATCCACCCCTGCAGCCCTTCTACTGCCCGTTCTCAGGGGTATGGATCATCTCTGGCCACTGAAACCCCAGTTATTCCTCTTGCAGGGCCATGTTCCTGGACAATCTCCTCCATCAGGGAGTGCTGGAGCTGCCCTGGGAACAAGGCCACTGGGAGGGCAGCCTCCTAGGCGGCCATTCAACAAAGATTTAAGGCCTTGTTCCGATTCAGCCTCCCCGTCTGCCCCTCCCTGCTGTGCATGGGAGATGGGGAGAGAATCCTAGGACTTTGTGTCTGTCTGGTTGGATTTGCATAGCTCCTCTAGGAAGAGCAGAATAATGTACCCATTTTACAGATTCCAAGAAAAACACCCATCCCATTCCTGTGTTTTAGACAGTGTCAAACTGTCTCTAAAAACCCCCATACCCATCGTTTACTGCCCCACAAGGAGAGGTGGGTGCCCATTTCACAGCCCAAGATATTGGGGCTATGGAGCAGAGCAATGGAGGAGTCCAGACAACAGTGATACCCTGGGGTGGAACCATGGTGAAGGTGGGTGCATTGGGACCTCCCTGGCTCCCACACGCCTGGGCAGGTATACAAGGCCCACCACTTAGCATATGGAGAAACTGAGGCACACAGATAGCGAGGTACCCCAAGTTGGGGGGCTCCAACCCCAAATTCCTGGGAAAGATTCACACCCCCAGGGTAGCAGGGCTGGGGCCAGGCCTGGCAGGCTAGATAGAGGGCAAGAACTGGACTCTGAGACCCCGTTTCCCCCAGGACAGTTGCCTGAAAACAGTCTTTCGCATGTAGCCAGAGTCTCCCCCTGGCTCTCCTTGGCTGATCTTGGGCAAGTTCCCGTGCCTCACAGTGGACACTCACCTTCCCAGGCAATGCTGCACAACTCGCACACACATTATCCTCTTTTCACACGCACTGAAACACTAAATTCGGGACGGGACATCAGGCTGCCAGAGGGAGTTAAAGAAAAACCCACCCCACCAGGCCACGGGCAGGTCTCAGATCTTGGCTTTCACACCACCAAGCCACACCGCCTCTGCTCAGAGAATGACTTCCCTGGGCCTGTTTTCCATCTGAGACAGAGCCGTCATTCCGCCCAAGGTGGAGGTGTCACTGTTTTAGGCTTGACTGGCTGCATGCCCGATGGGGTGTGACCTGCGCCAGGCTGCTCCTCCAGGCCCGGCTTCCACCCGTACAATTCAGCGCCTGGCCTGGGGCACAGGTGTGCAGAGACCCTCGGGCTTAAAGGGGAGCTGACCGTGTGCTCTCAATGAGCCTCCAGGAACATCTAGGGCTCAACGTCTGGGTTTATCTGTGTTTCTAAAAAGGTTAAATTTCAGACACATTCATGGCATAAAGCGGACATTCGAACCCCTGGCTTCGGACGCTTTCCCCACAGCGAAGGCGGGCAGA
The DNA here is from genome assembly GCA_006410875.1 of Neotragus pygmaeus. Classification (NCBI taxonomy): domain Eukaryota; kingdom Metazoa; phylum Chordata; class Mammalia; order Artiodactyla; family Bovidae; genus Neotragus; species Neotragus pygmaeus. The sequence continues at coordinate 142 of SJYV01011536.1, read as the reverse complement.
AAGACGAACCTCCTACAGAACAATCCAGAAATCAAACATTTACGATAACAGTCAGCTTTCCGGAGACCCCGGAGCCACACACCAGGCCCGACTGTCGTTCTCCTCTCTCAAGCTCAGTTTCGCCACCTGTAAAGTGGGGCTG
>SJYV01011534.1:0-12549 GCA_006410875.1 Neotragus pygmaeus | reverse complement strand
ATCAGAACGCACAGCTTTCGGGGACAGTGGTTGCTCTGGGGCACGGATCATCTTCCTGCTTCCTCAGCGTGGCCACTGCCTGGGGACCCACCTCAGTTTTGTGGCGGAATCTGGTTTAGATTTGATTGCCTAGATTTATCCCTTCAGTTCACTGATTTTGAGCAGCTGTTCTGAGGTCCAGCCTTTTGCTCTCATTCCTCTTCGCATGAAGCTCCTTGCTTTGCAGCCTCTGAAAAAGAAGTAGTTTCCTCTCACTGAAAGAAGTAAATTGTGCTTATCTAACCGGGGGCATTGAATCGGATGGGTCTGACTCTACACTTGCCCTAGCTTGACTCAACCATTATGCTGAGGTCTTGCACTAGTTTTCGCCACCGTTTCCAGTAACTGAACAAGCAACAGACTGTAAGTCAGCGATTTGCTTTTAGCTGCCACTTGCCTTTTCTCGGAGCATAATACTTCATGTCTTCATCTCTTGCTCACATGGTCAGTCAGGGCCTTCACTTAAAGCCAGAATGCCATTGTGTGAACCAGTAGTATTCTTAGCACTGTTGGAAACAGTCAACACCTATAAGGCAATGAAGATGAAAAAGATAGCAATAATAAGTGAAGCAACGGCTCTAGTTTGCAATCAAAGTATTGACATTAGTGTGTCTGACATACACAAAAGTCATATGATAAGTCCTGCAAATACAAAGGAAATTTCCTTATCTACTAGGAGCTTTGTATGAAGTGCACATGTATAAAGTATTAGCGGTATATCAATTTTATTTTAGAAAAACGTAACCAAGAGAGTAGTAAGTAAGTAAGTAAGGTCACCCAGTCGTGTCCGATTCTTTGTGACCCCATGGACTGCAACCCACCAGGCTCCTCAGTTCATGGGATTCTCCAGGCAAGAGAGTAGAGATACAAAAATTACCCCTAATCCTACTGCACTGTGAACTCTAAAACAACACTTATGTAGAATCTACCATTTCAGCAAAAGTTGCAATACTATGCTGTTGGTTAAGAATTAAATTATGTCTTTGTGAAAAAAAGAGAATGCAAAATATTCCAAAGGCTTCCTTACCAAATGTCTTCAACTAATCAACAGAAGCTGACAGACAGTGGGAGTGGGTGATGATTCCAGCAACAGAGAAGCAACGTCTAATGGGTGCTGTGTGCACTTGTGCTAAGTCATGTCAGTCATGTCTGACTCTTTGTGACCCCATGGACCACCGTCTACCAGGCTCCTCTGTCCATGGGATCCTCCAGGCAAGAATACTGGATAGGTTGCCAAGTCCTCCTCCAGGGAATCTTCCTGACCCAGTGATTGAACCGGAATCTCCTGCATTGGCAGGCGAATTCTTGACCGTTAGCACCCACTGGGAAGCTCCCTAACGTGTACTAAACAGGTTTTTTAAATTATGACAGCTGACGTGTTACAGGCAAGAATCCATAGGATTTGGAATAAAAGAGCCTGTGTGATTCTGGACAAGTCATCTAAATTTTCCAAATCTTAGTTTACTAGGTTTTAAAAATAGGAACAGAAATACTGGCCTCCTCAGAATTTTAAAATGAGAGAAACATGTGCAAGGTATTTACATAAAATCAATTCATAAACTGGGAGCAACTACATGAAAGAGATTTTAGTTGGACAGATTTTCTTCTGTCTGATGCCAATTTTGCTGATCTTGGTAATACTATTTGCTTCTTGAGCACCTGCTGTACGTTTGGCCCTCTGTTAAGGGATCATAGCACACTTTCTTTAAAAAGCATTTCATGGCAACCTTGAAAAGTTAAGTGTTATTATTACTACTCTGAATACAGGACACATTTTCTAAGACCTTAGTTTCTATTTGCTGCACACACAGCTGCTTCACCTGCTATATTTAAAGACGGAAATGCTGAACCTCTTCTGACTCACCTTTTTTTTTTTTCAGTTGAAGTATAGTTGGATTACAATGTTGTGTTAATTCTTACTTGTTTTTAAAAACCAGCTTCAGGATCACTATACCCCCCACAATGGGCTTAGAACACATTCTTTTTGCTTCCTTAGTGGCAATTCCTACCTCCTATGAGAGTTTAGACAATATCACAGATAATTTAAGATACATAAGGACTTTTGGGAGGGAGAGAGAAAGAGAAAATCTGATTTTACACATATGAAAAAGCAGTGATCTAGGTGAAAAGGATCAAAGACAAATTACAATTGTGGGTCTGGGGATGAAAGATGATGATATTAGGGCAATGCAAATGTAATTTTGGCTTCAGATTGTGAATTTTAAATCATTATAACTAGGCTCAAACACATCTTTATTACTCAAAATAGAAACCATCACAATCAATACATTATTGCCAATGAGAAGTAAGTTTGGTATTCCTGTAGAGTAAAAATCTGTGCCTTGGGATTCAGCAAACTCTTGGACAGCATTTTTTGCATCCTGCTGGTTTTGAAGCATCTTCCCTGCAAAAAGTTGTTGAGGTGCTTGAACAAGTGGTAGTATGTCGGTGGTAGGTCAGGTGGATATAGCGGATGAGGCAAAATTTTGTAGACCAATTCATTCAACTTTTTTTTTTTTAACTTTACAATACTGTATTGGTTTTGCCATACATTGACATGAATCTGCCACGGGTATACATGAGTTCCCAATCCTGAATGCCCCTCCCACCTCTCTCCCCATATCACCTCTCTGGGTCATCCCAGTGCAACAGCCCCCAGCATCCTGTATCCTGTATCGAACCTAGACTGGTGATTCATTTCTTACATGAGAGTATACATGTTTCAATGCCATTCTCCCAAATCATCCCACCCTCTCCCTCTCCCACAGAGTCCAAAAGTCTGTTCTATACATCATTCAACTTTTGAAGCATCGGTTGTGCGAGGTGCAGTCAGGCATTGCTGGGGAGAAGAACTGCACACTTTCTGTTGCCCAATACCGGCTCAGGCATTGCAATTTTTGGTTCATCTCATTAATTTGCTGAGCATACTTCTTAGATGTAATGGTTTTGCTGCACATCACAATTCAATCAAGAAATGATTTGTTGTTGCATAGAGTAAGAGAAGATGACACTTCAAAATGATTTTTTTTTTAAATTTCTTGGTTAGCTCATGAGGCACCCACTTATTGAGCTTTATTCATCTTTCCAATCTGCTTCAAATGCCAAACAATCATTGAATGGTCAGCGTTGAGCTCTTGGCAACTTCTCATTTACTTGTAAGAGGATCAACTTCGATGATGGCTCTCAGCTGGTCATTATCAACTTCCAATGGTGAACTACTGCACTCTCATCTTCAAGACTCTCATCTTATTTGCAAAGCTTCTTGAATCACTGCTGCGCTGTACCTTCGTTAGCAGTTCCTGAGCCAAATTCATTGTTGATGTTGTAAGCTGTCTCTGCTGCTTTATGGCCCATTTTGAACCCAAATAAGAAAATCACTTGAATTTGCTTTTTGTCTAACATCATTTCCATGGTCTAAAATAAACTACAAGTAATAAGTCATTAGTTAAAAACCATAAAGCAAGAAATGAACATTAACATAGAGAATAGACTTACGGACACAGGGAGAGGGTAGGAGAGGGTGAGATGTATGGAGAGAGTAACATGGAAATTTACATTACCATATGTTAAATAGATAGCCAACGGGAATTTTCTATATGGCTCAGGAAACTCAAACAGGGGCTTTGTATCAACCTAGAGGGGTGGGATGGGGAGGGAGATGGGAGGGAGTTTCAAAAAGGAGGGGATAGATGTATACCTATGACTGATTCATGCTGAGTTTTGACAGAAAACAACAAAATTCTTTAAAGCAATTCTCCTTCAATAAAAAAGAGGGAGAGGGTGGGATGATTTGGGAAAGTGGCATTGAAACATGTGTAATATCATATAAGAAATGAATCGCCAGTCCAGGTTCGATGCAGGATACAGGATGCTTGGGGCTGGTGTACTGGGATGACCCAGAGGGATGATACAGGGAGGGAGGTGGGAGAGGGGTTCAGGATGGGGAACATGTGTACATCCAACATGGTGGATTCATGTTGATGTATGGTAAAACCAATACAATATTGTTAAGTAATTAGCCTCCAATTAAAATAAATAACTTTATTTTTTAATAATTTAAAAATTAACTTAAAAAATGATGTGTAACATAATCACATTCATTTAAGAATGTGTTCCAGTATCAAACATCAAATTTCAACAAAGCAAAAACCACCATTACTTTTCAGTTCAGTCACTCAGTCGTGTCTGACTCTTTGCGACCTCATGGACCGCAGCACGTCAGGCCCCCTTGTCCATCACCAACTCCCAGAGTTCACTCAAACTCATGTCCATCGCGTCAGTGATGCCATCCAGCCATCTCATTCTCTGTCGTCCCCTTCTCCTCCTGCCTTCAGTCTTTCCCAGCAGCATCAAGGTCTTTTTCAACAAAGCAAAAACCACCATTACTTTTGCTCCAACTATAGTACTATTCATAAAGGAAAAACAAAAAAAACTGTCCCTTTAAACCTGTACCTCTTTCCCTGTATTTTGTATTTGCTTTAGAATTGTGAGAGCAAGCGCTTCCCTTGATGCTTTGTAGACTTTCATCTCTAATTTTCTGGGTGAAAGACACATTCTTCTGAATGACGATGTGGGTACTACGTGAAAGGTACGAAAGACAACAGTGCATCTCCTTTTTCTCCTTCTGCTCTGGTTCAAGGGCTGGGCTGAAGGCAGAACTCTGTGGCCCTGCTCCTCCACCTCCCACCCCACTGAGATGCAACGTTTTGGGGGGATGAGCCCATCTTTATGTACCCTTAACTCACACTGCAGGCTTGAGGGGACCAGCGAATCCTTCTTGTGCTCTGGATTAAAACATTTGTGTATGTGTGTTTCTTTTTACAAAGAATAGTTGTCAGCCTTCAAAGATCCTATAACATGTGGGGAGGCAATAGTAAGAGTGCGAATGAGGAAATGAATCTCAACACAGAGACTCATTCTCACAGCTGCTCAATTACAGAGACATCTCCCTGGTGTGGTTTTTCTGAGACCAAATATCAGCTATGGTCACGAACCATCTTTTAAGTAAGGGAGACCCACGATGACCTTCTAGGCCCTGGGCAGCTTTCGCCTTTGCCTCTGATGGGAGGCACAGCACAAAATATGCATATAATTTTTATCTGTGTTGGCATAGAGGTACATATGTTGATGTTATGTATTGGGCATTTTATTTGACTTAATCTTTCTGATTTTAATAAGTGCAAAAAACGATCATTTCCTTTTAATGTCTATTTTTGTTCATTATAAATGTGATTCATGCTTTTCAAAGACAGTTTAAAAAATAAATATGATAGATATATCCCAGGAAAAAAAATAAATAAATAAAAGAAATAAAAACACTTTCACCATCTCTTACAAGTATGGTAGCATTTGGAACTGTGTCTGCTTTGCATAATGGGTAAATATCTTACTTTTCAGGTGATGAACTTCTATATGTTCATTAGTGATAATTCTCAATTTAGGCTGCTTTTACCACATTTTGATATCAGGATTTCTATACCTTGGTAAAAATAATAGACAATTTTTCTTCTATTTCTATGCTTGGGAATAAACTCACTGTAGAAAACATCTTTTCTTCAAATTAAAACCTACCTATAAAATTCTTTGTCCCCAAATGTTTGAAGAGGAAGTTCTTAAACAACTGATTTTCATTCCTTTTTGGTTTATAGCCTATTCTGTGTTTTTTCTTTCGTGTAAACCAGTTTCCCTAGGAATGTCATCTATTTTACCTTTTTTTTTTGCATTTATCAGTCATTTAAACATTTCATGTTCCCCAAGCTTTTATGTGCTCTCGAGTTGTGGTTATCTAATACATTTTATTCTTACAGCGCATATGGTTTTCTTTCTTTTTTCTAGATTTTCTGTGCTAAAGAGTTATTTTAATCACTGTTTAATTGAGACCTTTGAAGTTTACTGATCAGATCTTTTGCTTTTCTTAATTTTTGTGTCTGCTTTTATCTTTATTATTCCTTTTCCCCACTTTCATTTGCTTTTATAAAAATAGTTTCCTGAATAGAATGTTTATTTCATTTATTTATTCTTATTTATTAATAATGAAACAATTGGTGGCCCTAGTGATAAAGAATCTGCCTGCCAATTCAGGAAATGCAAGAGACACGGGTCTCATCCCTTAGATGGGAAGACTCCCAGGAGCAGGAAGCGGCAACCCACTCCAGGATTCTTGACTGGAAAATTCCATGGACAGAGGAGCCTAGCGGGCTACAGTCCATGTGGCCGACTGAGCACACACACATACAATTTAAATCGTATATTTTCTTCTGATTATAGTTTTGGCTGCCTGCTATAAACTTTTTAAACAATATTTTCTTTGGTAATTTCTGAAAAGTCTGTCATTTTAATTTCCTCACAATCCAAGAAATGTTTAGCAGATTTCCTTAAAAAAAAAAAAAAAAAAAAGTCTGCATCTGTGTCTCCTTTTGAGAGAATAGCATTGAAACATGTAGATGACCATATGTAAATTAGATGATCAGTGCAAGTTCACAGCATGAAGCAGGGCACCCAAAACCAGTGGTCTGGGACAACCCAGAGGGATAGCGTGGGGAGGGAAGTGGAGGGGGGGTTCAGAAAGGGGGGAACACATGTATACCTACGGCTGATTCATGTTGATGTATGGCAAAAACCATCACAATATTTTAAAGTAAGTATCTTCCAATTAAAATAAATCAATTAATTTTAAAAGTTCTAGCTTATTGGTTTTCTTATCATTAAGTCTTTAAAAAAATAAATCTCTTTCCCAAAGAAGACTTAAAGAAGGCCACCCAGCATATAAAAAGATGCTCAACATCACTAATCAGGGAAATGCAAATCAAAACCACAATGAGAAATTACTTCTCATGTGTCAGAATGGTTATTAATAAAAGGAAAAGAAATAACAAGTGTCTACAACTCTGTCAAGAAAAGGAAACACTTGTGCACTTTGGTGGGAATGTAAACTGATACAGCTGCTATAAAAAGCAGTATAGAGATTCTTCAAAAAATTAAAAATAAAACTACCATAATTCAAAGAAAATGAAGACCCTAGTTCAAGAAGATACTTGTATCCCTATGTTCATAGTAATGCTGTTAACAGTAACCAAGATATAGGAACAATCTAAATGTCCTCAACAGATAAATAGATAAATATGTGTTGCATATACAGAGTGAAATATTGCTCAGCCAGAAAAAAAGAATGAAATAATGCCACTAATAGCAACATGGATAGACCTTGAAGGTATTATGCTAAGCTAAATAAGTCAGAGAAAGAGAAATACTGTATGATTTCACTAATATATGGAATCTAAAACAAACAAACAAAATTAAGCTAAACTAATAAACACACAGAACAAATTGTTGGCTGCATGGAGTGGGGTGGGGGTGGGGGGGGCTGGGAGTGGGTGAAATTGGTGAAGAAAATCAAAAGGTACATATTTCCAGATATAAAATAAAGAAGTTATGAGATGTAATGTACAGTGTGGTATATAGTCAGTAATGTTTTTGTACATATTTGAAAGCTTCTCAGTGTAAATATACAAAGTTTTCATCACAAGAAAGTACAATTTGTAACTTTGTATGACAGAAGATAACTAGGCTTGTTATCTTGTTAACTTGTATGTCAAATCATTATGCTGTACACTTTAAACTAATGTTGTATGTCAATTATACTTTGATTAAAAAATTAATATATTTCTATTTTCATTTAATCATATTAAAACATTTAATCTTTATTGAAATAATATTAAAACAATAATTTTAATATGATTAAATAAAAATTATGATCTATTCAACATGCTAAGTGAGTACAAAATGTCCTGCTGCAGGAATAAATACTTTCTACTTTGGAATTTACTAAGATTTTCTTTCAGACTGAGAATTTTTAAATGATCTGAAGACACTGGAAAATAAGATGCATTCTCTAGACTGCAAAAGTTAAATCTTTTATTCTGCTTTATTGTTTGTACTATTTAGATTTTGTGTATCCTAAATGCTTATATTTTTGCCACATTAGTTAGTCAAAGATCAAGGGAAATGTTAAAAATCTCTCCAGGTCTATGTTTTTACAAATGATGTCTTTTGTTATTCAGTGTTTTTTTTTTTTCTTTATGTCTCGATGTGAAGTGTTCAGTCATTAATGTTCACAAAAATTTTACATCTATGTAATGATTTGGAATCTTGATCAACATAACAATTACTTCAATCCCATAACTGCCATTTTCATCCTGTATTAGTTATTTTTTGCCTTATATTAATAATTGCTTTCTTTTTATTTACCTACCATTTGATATTTAATTTTTTGATATCAGTTTTAGTATATTTCATAAGCTTGTCCTATCAGTGGATATTGTTTCTGACTCAGTATAAGTGATTTCCTTTTGTTTTTTGTTTCTTTGAAATATGTAACCCATTCACATTTTTCTTAAAACAAATATTAAAGCTTCTATCATTTATTTCTAAGCCATCTGGTTTGGTTTTTTAATTTTTTGTTTTTATTTCTAGAGAGTTCTTTATGGTTGTTCTTTTGATATATGAATTATTCTTTTTTGTTCCTTTGTTCTGATCTTTCCTACAGTTTTGAAAGCTGTATACTTTGATTTTCATTTGCTGACTTTTAAACGTGCATCTTGTAAAAGTAGATTTAACTTTTTTTTTCTGATTACTAGATACAAAAATGAATTGCTATCTTTTGAATACTTGAACCAAGTATGTTTAAGACATTTTTTCTCCTCCCTACATTTTGTATTTTCAGTATTTTTTAGTGTAATTATTTCAAATATAGGCTATTACCATTTCATTACTTTTATCTTACATTAGTAAATTCCTTTTAACGTTTACATTTAGTTTTTGACAGATGTTCCCCTCTCTTTTCTGTACTTTACAGTTTTTTTTACAGAGGAAGAGGCTCACATTTATTTGTATGGTTTATGAATTTTCTGCTGTTGGACTTAAGTTTGGTGTGAGGTCCTAATCAGTTGAAACACACCTTCAAGTTATTTTTAGGCTAAGAAGAGACCAGCAGTGCTCTCTCTGCTCCACAGCATCTCTGAATACGTTCTTTGGATTCATGCAGGCATCAATGACAACTTGACTCTCTTCAAGTTCCTGGGACACAATCTTTTCCATCAAAAGCCTGGAAGCTTTGTATCATTGTCTTTGGCAGGTTACTATGATAGTAAATTCATCAGATGCTAACCTTGATTTCCTCTTATTTAATTACATCACCAATGTACTGCTAACCATCCATTTTATCTGGCTGTTTGCTTGAGGGTCAGGTTGAACTGGTAACACTTTGTAGCCCACCTCTGTCCCCCTAACATACACACACACACACTCACTCTAACTGGTAATCAATTCATTCATTATTTAATTATCCAACATGTTTTTTAAGTTAATACAAAATGTCCTGCCATAGGAATAAGGGTACAAAACAGGATGCTCTCTTCTCATGATCAGGAACATTGCAGAGAATCCCTGGGAGGCTTACCTTCCAGGCAGGGCAGGAGGTACATAGCACAGAGCAATGCCCGTGAGGATTCCTTATCTCTCCTGGGACTTCCTAAAGGCCTGTGAAGAAGGGTTCTGCCCTGTCTTTGCTTTCTAAGTCTGATCTTTGTTGTTACTGAAAATCTCTCTGTCCAAAGTTTTAACATGGTCAGTTATGTTTCTGCAGAGTCTTTAATTCCCCACTGCCAATGATCCTGTTTTCATTTTAAATTTTGATATCTTGTTTACCATGGATTTTCACACTTTTTAACTTGCTAAAAGAATGCATGAACATATTGTTTATCTTAATTACTGAATTTTTTTGTACCTCCTAATTTCTGCATCACTGATTCCATGGATATGAACTTGGGCAAACTCCGAGAGGTGGTGAAAGACAGGGAAGCCTGGAGTGCCACAGTCCATGGGGTCACAAAGAGTCAAACATGACTTGGAGAATGAACAATAACAAATTTCTGCATCCCCCTAATCCTGGCACACGTTACTACGCCTTTCAAAGCTGGCCCACCTTCACCTTTCCCGCACTCCTCTTTGACTCTTCCTTAATATCTACTGATGCTAAACAGTCATTCCTTTTATAAACTTATTTTTATCCAGGTATAATGAACATACCTGGAAATTAATACTTTAAAAGTATAAATCAGATTTTTAGTATGCTCACAAAAATTGTGCAACCATCACTGCTATATAATTCCAGGCCATTTTAAGCACCCAGAGAGAAATCCCAAAGCCATTCGCAGTCACTTTCCATGGCAATCACTTTCTGTCTCTTTGGATTTGCCTATTAAGCAGTTAAGATAAGTGTATCATTGCCTTCTCCTTTCACCTGGAATATTCTTCCCCTACAGATTTGTTTTCCCCTTCTCTGTGGCACAAAATCTTACTCATTTTTTAAAGACTTGTATTAAATCTTATTGACATTTCATCTACCCTTGCATGCACAGCCCTGTTTGTACATTGCTGCCACAACATCTCTCACACTGGGTTGCCACCATCTGTCTGTCCTTACTCACTGGTGAGTTCTTTGAAAGTAGACTTAAAAAATACGAACAATTTGTTCAATTTCATGTTTTACATGACCAGCATCCACTCTCCTATTAAAATATGCTCCTTCTATTTTCCTCCTTTGAAAAACTACTTCTCCCACTCAAATTATTTGCCTTCACAGAGCTGGCCTCTTACACAATTTCTGGCCACTCATATTGGATGTGTGAGGATCAAAATACCCTATGCTCTTGGTTTCTGTTATGGGTTCAAACTTTGGTTACACGACCCAATCAGGGCAAATCAGAACACTTTGCTAGAACTTTTACATATTGGTGACACAAGTCTTTTCTTTCTTCTTGTTCAGCTCAGTTCAGTCACTCAATCATGTCTGACTCCTTGTGACTTCATGGACTACAGCACACCAGGCTTCGCTATCCATCACCAACTCCCGGAGCTTGCTCAAACTCATGTCTGAGTCAGTGATGCCATCCAACCATCTCACCCTCTGTCGTCCCCTCCTCCTCCCGCCTTCAATCTTTCCCAGCATCAGAGTCTTCTCCAATGAGTCCGTTCTTCACATCAGGTGGCCAAAGTATTGGAGCTTCAGCTTCAACATTCGTCCTTCCAATGAATATTTAGGACTGATTTTGTTTAGGATGGACTGGTTGGATCTCCTAGCAGTTCAAGAGACTCTCAAGAGTCTTCTCCAGCACCACAGTTCAAAAGCATCAATTCTTCAGACTCAGCTTTCTTTATGGTCCAACTCACACGTCCATACATGACTACTGGAAAAACCATAGCTTTGACCACATGAAAATTTGTTGACAAAGTAATGTCTCTGCTTTTTAATAGGCTGTCTAGATTGGTCATAGCTTTTCTTCCAAGGAATAAGAGTCTTTTAACTTCATGGCTGTAGTCACCATCTACAGTGATTTTGGATACCAAAAAAATAAGGTTTGTCACTGTTTCCATTGTTTCCCCATTTATTTGCCATGAAGTGATGGGGCTGGATGCCATGATCTTAGTTTTTCGAAAGCTGAGTTTTAAGCCAGAATTTTCATTCTCTTTTTTCACTTTCATCAAAAGTCTCTTTAGTTCCTCTTTGTCTTCTGCCATAAGGGTGGTGTCATCTGCATATCTGAGGTTGTTGATATTTCTCCCAGCAATCTCGATTCCAGCTTGTGCTTCATCCAGTCTGGATTTCACACAATTTACTCTGCATATAAGTTAAAGAAGCAAGGAGACAATATTCAGTCTTGACGTACTACTGTCCCAGTGGGGAACCAGTCCGTTGTTTCATATTTGTTTCTAACTGTTGTTTCTTAACCTGCATACAGATTTCTCAGGAGTCAGGTAAGGTGGTCTGGTAGTCCCATCTCTTGAAGAATTTTCCACAGTTCGCTGGGATCCACACAGTCAAAGGTTTTAGTGTAGTCAAAGAAGTTGAAATAGATGTTTTTCTGGAATTCTCTCACTTTTTCTATGATCTATTGAATGTTGGCAAGTTGATGTCTTGTTCCTCTGCCTCTTCTAAATCCAGCTTGAACATCTGGAAGTTTTTGGTTCATGTACGGCTGAAGCCTACCTTGGAGAATTTTGAGCATTACTTTGCTAGGGTGTGAGATGAGTACAATTATGCAGTAGCTGAACTTTCTTTGACGTTGCCTTTCTTTGGGATTGGGATGAAATCCCAAGGACCTTTTCCAGTCCTATGGCCACTGCTGAGTTTTCCAAATTTGCTGGCATATTGAGTGCAACACTTTCAAATCATCATATTCTAGGATTTGAAATAGCTTAGTTGGAATTCCATCACCTCTGTTAGTTTTGTTCACAATGACACTTCCTAAGGCTCACTTGACTTTGCATTCCAAGATGTCTGGCTCTAGGTAAGTGATCACACCATCATGATTATCTGGGTCATTAAGATCTTTTTCATATATTTTTTTCTGGGTATTCTTGCCACCTCTTCTGAAGATCTTTTGCTTCTGTTAGGTCCATACTGTTTCTGTCCTTTATTGTGCTCATCTTTGCATGAAATGTTCCCTTGGT